>PVKZ01006906.1:0-29292 GCA_004027375.1 Macroglossus sobrinus | reverse complement strand
GACACAAGCCCTTTAATTGATGGCACGTTTGCTGGATCCAGGGACCTTATTCTCTCTGTCCCTGTGCTGCCCGGCCAGGGGCAAATCACTTCCCAGGTGACGGTGACCCAGTTCTGTGAGGTGCAGCCCGTATCGGGTTCTCTGGCAGAATCTGACTCATGGTTCCTTGACTTCTCTGCCCGGATGGCGGCTGGACAGTTGGATTCCTGCAGTGGGACCCTGCAGATATAAATTCCAAACGCCACCAATGCGGACGGCTCTGACGTGCTCGTGTGATCAGGTGACACATCTCAGGAGCGGAGTCAAGAGAATGAGACCTTCATCTTCTCCCGAAGACCATAACTAAGTTCCGGTTCTTGCCAGAAGATGAAGTAAGCCTGTCACCCATGCCCGTAAACAATAGATTAGCCGGGTGTCACGGCACAAAAAGTCCGCCTGATGCCGTGCGTGATGGAGACACTGATGGCTTATTTCGTGCGTTCTGACCATCGCAGCCTGTGTCCCCGGCGTCTCGCCCTCTTGTGGACTCATTGGTTGGATCTGTGCGTCAGTATTTTTGTGTCGTTTCCAAGTTTATGCTTCTAGAGAGCGGGACGTGGCTGATTCATGCGCCATTATGCAATGTGTGAGGACGCCGGTCCCGTTTAAGGCTGACCACGGGAGGCCCCCTTTGCGGGGAATACATTTTGTGCTTTTTGCTCCTTGTAAAGCTTGCTTCTGGGCTGAGTGATCGTGGGCATACCCCGAAGGCACAGACGTTGAGTCTGTGGCGCGGTGACTTCCTCCCCATGTCCACGTCTGTGTGACAGCTCCACAGCAAGCTGCGTGTCGTGTCCAGCCAGCACTCCAGAAGGTCCTCCTTGCCCGTCCTGCCCCATTCCAGGGCACCACCGTCTCTTGCCTGGACTTGAACTTCTGTGTCTGGCGCCTTTTGCTACGCTTCCGGTCTGCGGCACGTGGCCTTTGGATATTTATTCTTCGTTGCTGTGACGTCATCTGTTGCAGGAATACGCCACACTTTATGGAGCCATCCTGTTGGTGAGGGACCTTGGGGTTGTTATTAAAGGATGCTGTTACAAACTTTTTTTGTTTGTTTGTTTTTGGTGAACGTGAGAACTAATGTCTCCAGGAGCAGAATTGCTGAGTCGTGGGCCGCACGTGGTTCTGGGAGACTCTGCCCAGCGGGTTTCGCTAGTAGTCACACCAAGACTGTGCTCCCCTCAGCAGATCTGGATGCCCCATGTCCTGACCAACGCGCGTTTGTCATTTGTCTTTAAACTCCTGTGGCCAGGTTCCATCGAGGACGTTTCGGAGTCCTGCGAGTGACTCTGCCGACAGCGACAACGACCGCTTGCTGTCCCCTTGTCATCGGGCTCTTGAATTTTATGTCGTTCCTGCGGCTTGCTCTTTCCTTCCGTGTCCAGAGATCATGCTTGATGACCTCCCCTGGGACCGGTCCAGACATTTGGCCGAGTTAACGAGCTTGTCGTCGCATTGGCCGTTCTGGGCGGGGCCTCGAGACCGGATATAATTTTTGAGGCCAGATTTCATGTTAGGGAAATAAAGAGAACTCCTCTATTTGACACGACTTCTCACTGGGTTCCTTACAGCCCCCACGGGAGACCTTGGCGGATGCGGTGACAGTCACATGCCACAGTGGCGTCCGCAGGAAAGCGGGGGGGGGGGGGCGGGGCACGCTGGCATGGGGCTCTCTCCCTGCTCCAGCCCCTCCGACAAGCCTGGCACTCGGCTCCACTCAGCGCTTTCTCCCTTTACGATCGTGAGGTGCGTTTCGCTTGGCTCCTGTTTTGCTTAGAGATCAGGGGTAAAGTCTGCCCTTTGCCCTTTGACTGGCCTTTGCCTCCAGCTGGACCCGTGACCTCCAGGGGTCTTGAAGGGTGTCGGTGGCCCACAGCCGAGAAAGTGCTGACTTGGCCTCCGCCCTTTCCTCTGCACCCAGGTCTCCGGAGAGCTTGCTGCTGGGGGCCTGGCCAGCCCGGCGTGGCCCCTGGGAAGCAGGCAGAGCCCCCCACTCCCATCCACGCTCAGGGCAGAAGGGCGGAGGGGCCGTCAGAGCTATGATGGGGGGTGCTCAGCCAGACTATACTGCATCAGGCCTCTTCCTGTGCCTTGGGGGCTTGGGGACCCAGGGCTGAGAGTCGGTGGGGCCGAGTCTGCTTCTTTCTGCTCCGGTGACCTTGTGGGGCGGTCCCCTGCCTGGGGACCCTGTGCAGGAGAGTGTGAGGGGGCACGGAGCGCCTGCCCGTTAGGATTCCAAAACGCTGTGACGTCACCTTCCTGGTCCTTGTCGTTCCTTCCTGTGTGTCCTATGAATACGACGTGACTTTCTACACGTGATGCGTCTTTCCCAGAGGGGTGCCGTCAGGGCTGGCGTGGGTGGGCCGGGTAAAGTCTGAGTTCCAGGAGAATCGAGGGGAACAGATTCTGTGGCTTGAGACCAAAAAACAACAAAACGAAGTCGGCACCTAGGAGGGGGAAGGCATTGTAAGCCACCTGATGGACACGCCAGCTGTCCACTGTGACATCTCCCGGGCACCAAGCCTGGTCTTCCGGCCGACCCACCGGCCCCCGAGAACACGGCAGTGAAATCAACGTTTAATTTATTATTAAGCGTGACTGACTTCACCAAAAAACATATTTGTGTTTTCTTAAAGGATTTGGTGGAGAAAAAAAAAAGGATATCTCTATCCTTTTGGTTATCGTGGTATCAGTCAGAATGCTAAGAATGTTTTCTCGCCCTTTTTACAATCGGCCGTTGGCTCGTCAGGGTTGGCTGCGCCCCACGGCTACAGTCTGGAGGGGACAAAGGAAATTACATTTTGTGTGAAACGTAAGTTTACCTCATCTGCCTTCCTTCCTGGCACGAGGCCCTTCCACACGTCCGCCATGGAGTCTTCACTGTCACAGTGGAAAGGGATTTACTGTTGGGGACACTGAGGCATGGGAAGGCGGAGTGATTTGCATAACTGTGCCAACCTCCTTTCTCACTCGATTCTAAATAAACAGTGCTTTGGGTCACCGCAGCTTTCGATTCAAGACATTGAAAGGCATCTGAGACCGTTTTATTTACTGTCAAATGGGAATCCGTAAAGGGGAATATATATATATTTCGTTGCTCATCCTATTTCCCGTTTCTAGACTTCTGAGGTTTGGGCGCAGTGATCTGGCACAGTCCTATAACCATCATTCTCATCTTTGCCGGGCAAGTATTTGTGCTGACTTTCCATTTCGTCTTCCTCTCAAACTTTAAAGGGTCCCACGCTTTCCACTTGCCGTTCATCATTCCGAAGCCCCAGCTTCTCAAATGGGCCAGGAGGCTGGGTCGCTTGTGCCCAGCTGAGAGTCCACGTGTGAAAACAGGATTTCTTTTCCATCAGATGTTCATTTTTAAAGCTCAGTCCCTTGATAGCCCTGGAGCAACATAAGGTAAAAATTAGGCCTTTAAAACTTGAGAAATAAAAAGGAGAAATACCAAAAAATGTTGGTTTTTATTTTTTTTGTGGAAAAGCACATTTTCACATTTTAATTTGCGTAGCATATGTCTCCAGAGCTGAGTTGGTTTTTACGTGACTGTTTATTTCCATATTTTGGCCTAAGGAAAGTTTAGATAGTCTTTAAAAAGCATCAACGAAGCAATTTCCAAACGCTTATAGAATTATTTTAAATTGAATATTTGTTCTATACTCCCCAAAAAATAAGTCTTTCTATTAGCAACTAGTTCAGGGTTTTTTTTTAAATATATATATTGTATTTTTTCAAAATAAAAGGTAAATTTGAGCTCTTATGGCAATGGTGGACTGGTTTGTTGCAAACCAGTTCACCTACTGAGAATTAGGAAAAGCTAAAAAAAAAAAAGTAAAACAAAGGCCAAAACAAAACAAAAATGTATGTTCATATATACATGTTCACAGTAATGCTGTTAACAATAGCCAAAAGGAGAAAACACCCCAAATGGTTATCAGCCAATGAATGGATAAACCAGCTATATTCTATCCACACAGTGGAATATTATTCAGCTATGAAAAAGGATAAAGCACTGACATATTCCACAGAGTGGATGAGCCTCAAAACATGATGCTAAGTGAAAGACATCAGACTCAAAAGGTCACATATTGCGTGATTCCATTTATGTGAAGTATCCAGAATGGGCAAAGTCACAGACACAGCAGGTTGGTGGTTGCCAGGGGCTGGGGGAGGGGCAGAGGAGAGTGACTGCTTACTTGGTAGGAGGCTTCCTTTTGCAGCGGCAGAAGAGTTTCAGAATGAGACAGAGGTGGTGCTGACCCAACGTTGTGAATGTACGGAGTGCCACTAAATTGTCTGCTTTAAAATGATTTATTTTATTTGGGGGGGGGGCTTTCACCCCAATAATAATTTTTATTGAACTACCAGTGCCATCAGGGCTGTGGAGTGAGGCTTGCTCTCGGCACCACGTTCCTCTTGAGGCGTATGGTTGTAGAAGCTTCCAGAAGACTCATGGGTGTTTGAGAGTGAACATGCAGTTCAGAGCCCACCAACAATGAGGAATTCTGGTAAAAACATTATGCTTTTATTTGGGACATCTAAAGAATGATAATCTCGAAATATGGGTAAGCAGGAAGTGGGACAACCCTTGCAAATACCGACGCCCAGCACAATCCCTTGTTCAGTTAAGCAATCTTTACTGCCCGAACTGCCTGCCATTAGCAAAAGTAAGATCTCCTCTGGAAAAAGATAACATTCTTCAGAATCTTCAGAATCTCAAACTATTTTTTACAGTTTTTATGTACAATTTCTAGTCTTTAATAATAATAAAAAAGGTATGGAAAAAACAATAATTGACTGAAAACCAAGACACTAAACAGACAAAAGAAACAGACCAAGTCATTGGGTCACTCTGTTATTATAGTTATTTAACCCAGACTTTAAAATACCTGTGATTACTATATTCAGTCAATTATATAAGATGGAGAATTGGACTGGAAGGAGAGCTATAAGAGAGTAGAACTGGAAACTCTAAGAAAGTATAAAAATCCGGATGTAAAAAATAAAGTAATCGAAATTAAGAATGCAACAATAGGCTTAATTAAGTACAGATTAGATATAGCTGAAGAGAGAAATAGTGAATTGGAAAATGGACTAAAAAAATGTCTAGACTGAAGCATGGAGATGAAAAAGAATTAAGGGGAAAATTCCACACACAAAAAAGAGCATA
Source organism: Macroglossus sobrinus (assembly GCA_004027375.1). NCBI lineage: Eukaryota > Metazoa > Chordata > Mammalia > Chiroptera > Pteropodidae > Macroglossus > Macroglossus sobrinus. Next base: position 24,077 of record PVKZ01006906.1, on the reverse strand, counting down.
AGAGACATATGAGGCATGGCAAAAAGTGTACCCCAGAAAGTGAGGGGAGTGAGCGAGAAAGAGGGATGCAGTATTTGAACAATAATGGTTGAAACCATATGCCATGAGAACATTAACCAAAAGAAAGCTACTGCGTGAAGCTTAGACTTTGAGGCAAGGATCGCTACTAGAGAGAGAATAATAGCTTCTCTAAATAGATAGGTAACTAATAGCTAGCTATAAAGGAAAAAGACAGAACTAAAAGAAGAAATTGACAAATTACGATCATTGTTGAGGATTTTAATACTGCTTTCCCAGTATTGACAGAATAACTATTTTTTTGTGGGGGGGGAGTTTCTGGTCCTTTTCACAGTCTTAAAAACTATTGAGGACTCGAAAGAGCTTTTATTTATGTGGGTTATAATTTTGAATATTTACTGTATTATATGGTACTGTAACGTATATGGCTATGTACGACAGAAATTAAAACAAATTTTAAAATATTTATGAATACATAATGTATACATATATATTTTAAAACAATAATAATAAACCGAGTACATGTTCTTATAGATAACACATTTTTATGGAAAATAACTGTATTTTCCAAGCCGAAATTTAATGAGAAGAGTATCGTTACTTTATATTTTTGTATATTTTAATGTCTGGCTTAATAGAAAACATAGAATAGAAAACAGCAACAGAAGACAACATATGTGTTTTGATATACTGTTTTGGTTGAAGTATATAGAGGAAAATCTGGCCTCACGAAGATATATAATTGGAAAAAAAGAGAATATTTCATAGTTTGTTTCCCATAATTGTGAATATTCTTTGATACACTAAACTTGACGAGTGGTAATTTCTTAAAGCTTAGTTGCAAAGTGGAACTTGAAGCTATATCCGAAACAATTGTGAACGTTTCATAATATATTACACTAAAATTCATTGGCCTATTTTGTACTTGAATGATCTTTCTATGTATGCACGATTTTTTTTAACACCGTGCTTTGGGTCTTTTGGACACTATCCACTGAGTTATGCATGTCTTTCAAATGTCGACACTTTTCATTGTATGACATGGAAGAAATCACTACCATCATCTGACCAGAACATACTGTGCTGCATGTAAATGAGGAAATTCAGTTTATCGGGAAAAGCTCATTGAGTTTGGAATGGCGAGACACAGAGTAAGAGAAGATATTGGTAATGCATGCAGGTGACAGAGACTGTGTATCCCGAATGGTTCAATAAATAACTTCTTTAAAATAGCAACAACAACAATAATAATAATAACAGTAGAAACGTAGGCAAAAGATTGCACCTGCTCTTCACAAACCAGGGTATCCAAATGGCCAATAAAGATGCTCAAACTTAGTCATCAGGAAAATGCAAGAAAACCTTAATGAGGTACCAACACACACACACACACACACACACACACACACACACACACACACACGCACACACTCCGGAATATCTAGAAATAACAAGATGAAAATATCGGTATCGACAACATTCGAGAATGTAACTCTGTGTTTTACAGATGGGTGAATGGGCACCCCAGTTTGTAAAACGTTTGGCCAGAATGTGCACGTGTCCGTTCTCTGTAGTCCCGCGGTTCCGTTCTTAGGCGTGTAACCGGCGGAAACACGGCACACGCATGCACAGGGCAGCGCCCGCGAGGATGCGTTATTTCTCATATCCCCAAACCAGAAATAATGTCCTTCATCTGGGGACTAGATCAGCAGCCACGGTGTCCTCTCACAGTAGAACCCTGCATGGCGGTCACAAGACTGTGGTCACACACGACGACACGACACATCTCACTAACGACGGTGCGTGAACAAAGCCAGCCACGCGAGTGTGCGTAGGGTGTGACTTTGAGTGTTATCCAGCATCTGTCAAGAGCAGGCAACACTAATCCTGCGTGTAAGAGGTCAGAACAGTGGCCACCTGGAGAGGGGGTGGCAGGGGAGGGCACCAGGGGGCTTCAGGGGTGCTGCTAGCTCCGTTTCCTGCTTGGGTGGTGCTCTCACTGGGCTGTCGGTTTGTGTGGGTTCATTTTCTCAGTTACTTCTCTGTGTCCGTGCTTCCATTCCAAATAGCTCGTACGAAGACACGTGAACACTTAAGTGAGAGACGTGAATCAGAAAGTTATTACCCATCACGAAAAGCTTGGGAACATAGTGACATAAGCCCCCTTATTCAAGGCTTTGCTCTCTGCCATTTCAGTCACTTGTGGTCACCTGTGGGCTGAAAGTATTAAATTCTGGAAATCGATCATCCATCCGTTTAAAATCGTCTGCCGTTCTGAGTGGCACTGTCCCGCTCTGTCCCACCCCGGAGTGAACTCTCCCTCTGACCAGTGTATCCATCCACGTCATATGTGCCGCCCGCCCAGTCGTTACTTTGTAGCTATCTCAGTCATCAGATTGACTGTCACAGTGTCACAGTGCTTCTGTTCAAGTGACCCTTATTTTACTCAATAATGTCCCCAAAGCACAAGAGTAGTGATGCTGACAATTCAGACGTGTCACAGAGATGCTGTTAAGTGTTTGTATGTATAGAAAAAAAAAAAAAAGCATATTTAAGGTTTGATACTGTGTGTGGCTTCAGGCATCTCTGTGGGTTTTGGGACATGTGCCCCGTGGAGGAGGGGACACTGCTGTGCCACATTCATCCTCATGGCACGTTGCTTAGGACCCCTTCTCTAATATTTACCAGCCTTGTGATTTAGGGTGAGTCGCTTGTCTCAGGTGGGGCTGCGACAGCAAGATGCCACAGCCTGGGGTGGCTGAATCAACAAATATTTATTTCTCACAGCTCTGGAGGCTGGCACGTTCAAGCTCAAGTTCAAGAACTGCCAGCAGTTCCTGTTCCCTGGTGAGGGCTTTGTTCTCGGCTGGCCCAGGACCCCCTTCTGGCTGTCCTCTGGACCCGATTCCTTCCCTGTGTCCCACCTCCAACACTGTCTCAGGGTGGGTCAGTTCCTTTATCAGGAGGTCGGTAAACTCGGGGTTATAATGAGGCCTATTTCACACTCGTTTTAGGGGGCAAGTAGATAATTAGTCCATAATTAGCATCCTCAGTGGTTCACCTGACAAAGCTCTGCCACATTTCTGCTCGTGCACCTGGCCTGGCCTTGGACTGGGGAGGGGGCTACCAGGACAACTGAGGCAGAGCTCACGGACCCCCGCGGCCTTGGTCTCGGTTACTGGGCTGTCTGGTAGGGAAGCCACTACCCACGTGGCAATTTCAATTAGAATGAAGTCAAATTTAAAAAGTTCAGTTGCTGAGCGGCATGAGCTACAGTAAAGGCAGCCCACAGCCACGTGTGGCCGGTGGCCACCGTGATAGCACAGATAAGAAATGTGCCCGTCATCACAGAGAGCCCTCCTGGACCCGCTGGACGGGGTGGGTCGGCACTGGTGATGGAGGTGGGTGTTGGAAGGTCCTCGTACCGGTGAGATGGTTTTGAAAGGTGAATTTTCAGGTGGGAGAAGTGGGTGGAGCCCACCCGTACCGTGACACGGCTTGACAGACCTGTGACTCACGGGAGACCCCACCCCCGCTGTTCAGTGTGGTGGGGACACAGGATGCCGGGGGACAAGGTTGGACGGTGACCGGAAGGGAAGGCGGAGATGCCCAACTAAGGAGTCTTTCGAGGACACTCAGAAGTGCTTTTTATCCGTTACTTGCTTACCTCTTGAGGATTAATGTTTCTTCTATCACTTTTCCTAGCCACACTAAAACTGTATGTCATATTTAGTAAAATATTTTTTTCTATTTGTTTCCTTTTTTTAAAAAAAAGAACATAGTGGCCATAAATTTTGATGTAGGTAACTTTGTGCTTCTTTCCCTTTGTCACTTCTAAGCTTAAGAAGTGTCACCTCCAGAGACTGATATATTCTCAGTTATGTTTTACTTTTGTTTTCCTGTGGTTTTATTTTTATACTTAAAATGTGAAACGGTGTCAAATGAATTTTTGTATGCTTGGAATGAGGTGCCTACACCTATTAAAATAGATATTGGTTTGAAACAAATTGCTCGCTATTAGTCCCCAAACCATTTATTCAAAAATGTTTCCTTTCCTCTGTTACATTTTTATACACAAGGAGGTTTGATTCGAGGAGTTGTTAGTTCTGTTCTGTTGCTCTTTCTTATGTCAATGTAACATTGTTTATACTACGAAGTTATTAAATATCTTCCCATGTTTGTAAATGAAAACTCGTGATGACTTAGTTTCTCTTTCTAGGTTTGCTTGAAAATTGCATTCTGTGTTTGTCTGAAAATTGAAACCAGTGATTACAGTTTCAGAAGTGTTCTGAGTGGGCTGAATTTCTCCGCTTGTCACTGAAGACCAGGCGAACGTGGTACTATTCACTGTGAACACCATTCGCTTATGATATGTCGATCTTGAAAAATGTATGTTTTGGTCTCAGTACTTTGAAAGCCAGCTGTGTGTCACGAATGATAATTCATTCAGTAGCCTAGGACAGGGGTCCCCAATCCCCAGGCCACTGACCGGTCCATGGTCTGTTAGGAACCAGGCTGCACAGCAGGAAGTGGGAGGCGGGTGAGTGAGCAAAGCTTCATCTGCGTTCGCAGCCGCTCCCCAGTGCCAGCATCACCGCCTCAGCTCTGCCTCAGGTCCTCAGGCGTCATATTCTCATAGGAGCCCTGGTCCCTGGTGTCACAAAGGTCTGACCACTGCTCAGAGAGATAGTGGACAGGATCTTCTATAGCAGTGTTATCCTCCTGTGTGATTCATGTTTATATAGTTTAATTCTGCCACGTGCATCTGCAAGTATCAGCTATCGGCAAAAGTTCTGTTATTGACACTTTATTGATTGGAACACTCAGAAAGCTCAAAATCACTAGCAGGCCAAGGATGCTATAAATTACCCAGCTGAGCTAGAATTGCCCACAGAGCTTTTGCATTTCCTGGTACGTGTGTGTGTGTGTGTGTGTGTGTGTGTGTGTGTGTGTGTGTGTGATCTTTAGGATTTTCTGCATATAAGAGCATGTCATCTGAAAAAAAAAAGATAATTTTACTTTTTCCTTTCTGATTCGGATGCTCTTTCTTTCTTTTTCTTGCCTAATTGCTTCGTCCAGGACTTCTAGCATTGTCTTGCATAGAATTGGTGAAAACAGGAATCCTGTATTGTATCTAATCTTAGAGGAAAGCTTTCAATGTTTCACCGCTGAGCAAAATGTTCACTGTGGGCTTTTCATTTATGGCCTGTATTATATCGGGGTAGTTTCCTTCTATTCGCAGTTAGTTGAATATATTCTCTTAATTTTTAAAAATGAAAGCCTTTGCATTTTTTCAAGTACCATGACCGGGAAACCAAGATGAAGGTTCTCGCACGGAGACAATACCTGCAGGCACAGGGTGACCGTCGATAGCGCCTCAGCTACGGGCCGGGGTGGAGCGGTGTTTACCGAGGACCAGGGTCTGATGACGGAGTGGGCCCGTGCAGCACAGCGTGTAATGCATCTTCCACGTGGGAGTGTACTCGTGGCAAACGTTAGGACGGAAATTTGAAAAAGGATTCCATGAAGCGTTTTTCATCCCCTGTCACTGTGTTTGACATTCTTAGTTATAGAAGCGATACATATTTGCTCTAATAACTGAAGCAACTGTACGAAGATCCTATATGAGCCAAGTTATTGATCTAACTCATCCTCTCTGAGACAGTCGGCATTAACAGCCTGGTGTATAGTTTTCTGAATCTTTCTCCTTGCTCCAACAAATATGTAAGTTTATTTTAAAATATATTGATACTTTGTCTTTAAACAGAATCTTTTTATGCATTATTATGCAATTTGGGTTTTCAGTTTAACAATAGTTCATGTACATATCTAACCCTGCTGCTTTTTTTTTATTCCTAATCTCTTTATACACATGTGGGATCATATATACATTGGGTGTTATTTTATTTTTTTCTGTTTTCACTTACTTTCCTTCCATCACCCCAGGTAACCCATGTTACTTACCTGGTGTGTGTCCCCCTGTATTTTCTTCCATGCCCAGATAACCATATACAAAAACACAAACATATGTAAGGACTTGGGGATAATTGTTTGCCTTATTTAACTGGTATTAAACACATTTTTCTGGATCTTAATTTTCTTATTTAACGAAAACTCATTGAAGTGCCTCCAATTCAACTAGTATAGCTAGCTCTAATTTATTCTTTTATGGCTATATAATATCCCATAGGATGGAGATATCATAGCGTACTCAACCGTTACCCTGTTAATAAACATGCAATTTTTTTTTTTGCCATTAAGAATAGTGGTTCAATAAACATACATCTATTCCTTTGCACTTTTTTATCTTTTAAGAAAATGTTATAGTGTATGGAATCTTATCAGTGTATTTTTACGATAGATGGTATCAGATTGCTTCTGAAGTTTCTATGACAATTCATACTGCCACCAGCAATTTAAGAGAGCGTTCTTTTTCTCGATATTTCTGTGGGCAGTTAAGTATTAATCTTCTTTGTAATCTTTGCTAGTCTGGATGGAAGGAGTGAAGTTGAGTAAGTTTCTGTGCATTTGGTTTCTTGGAGCTTGGCTCTTCTGCAAATTGCCTCTTAATATCTTTCTGCATATTTTTCTATTAGCTTATTTTTCCTTCTTGTGTCAACTTGTAAGTAGGCTCTCTATATTGATGTCAGCATTTTATTTTACAACTTTATTGCAAATATTTCCCCACATCTGTCGTTTAGATCTAGAACTTGCTTACGATAGCTTTTGCTCAACAAAAGTTTTAAATTTTCACACAGCAAAATCCATCTTTTGTTTTATGATTCTTTGTTTACTTGGCTAAGGGCTTCATGCATTTTTAGGTTATACGCATATTGCTCTAGCTTTTCTCTTAGCAGTTTATTAGTTTATTTTGGGAATGTAGCCTTTATCTGTAATGTATTTTTATACATGGTGTAAAAAATGTATTTTCTTTCACATAGACAACTGTGTAAGTGTCTCCACCATTTATTAAAGTCCAGAAAAAATGTATTGAAAGGAAAGGTGAAACTTGCCTTATTGGACATTAAAACGTAACTCTAAAGGCTACTGTCATAAAATCCACATGACAGGCAAATATGTCAGTGGGACAGAATGGGACTCCAGAAATATAGAAGTCAAATCTTAATATACGAGCGAGTGGCATTTAAATTCTGTCGGGAGTGGTTTATTTAAGTTGTACCCGTTTTCTTAACATTTCAGGGGAAGGAGGTTAGAATTCCAGAATGCGTCCATCTTTGTTAACGACACGGATACGTTTTTACGTCATTGGCCAGTGAGTTCCGCAGACAAATGTGGACTCTTCGCTCGAGAGATTCTCTGGCTTGTCCCCAGTGTGCTCCGTGAAGGTGACAGTGAGGTCAGCCTGTTCTGGCTTCCCATCAGGCGTGCTGACGAGCCCGCGTTGAGATCCCAGGGTGTCGCTTCCGAATTTCAGAGCATTGAGGAGGGTGCAGATGGCTCACGTTTTCTGTCCTCGAGACAAGACGCGCGCGTCGCCTTCTGTGGATCTCGCGCCCGTTGGTCCAGGCGCCTGGAGGTCCCGGGCAGCGCATCCTGAGCGAGCGTAAGCATCCGAGGCGGAAGGGAGGACGTGCGGGCCTTCGCTCGCTGATGTCCTCGCAGCCACCGTGCCAGGCGTGGCCGGCGCCGGGAGGCCTCGTGGTGGGCACTGCCTGGGAGGCTGCAGCCCCGGTCTGGTTTGGAGCAGGTGGACCCCGGGGGCGCGGGGGGTGGGGTGGGCACACGAATGGGGCCTGTGCCATCATTTGGTGGGGCGGGTGTGGGAGGAGAGGCCGGGGGGAAGCGTTGGAGCTGGGTCCTAGGGTGGGGCGCTTGCACACGAGCTTGCCTCCAGTGGTGGGAGTGCGGTGCACCCCGGAGACTTTGGAACCCCGGCCTCCTTTGTCACCGGCTCCGTGGGCCGTCCCTGGAGCCGCCACCACGTGCTGAGCGGCGCCAGGTGGCGAGGGCCCTCGTCTGTTTGTTGTTGCTTAAAAATACCTCTAAGGGATTTGACTGTCTGCTCGCCCGGCCTGTGCTCTGTCAGAAGCAGCGGAGACAGAGGGGCGGGCTGTTCTGGAGACGGTCGCGTTGACAGGCGCGGAATCACAGAGGGACAGGGATCATTGGACTTGCAAAACTGGGTCACGCACGGGTCCCCTATAACGTGCCAGAAGAGGAATCATTACAGAGTCAACTCGGAGCTTGTGGAATAGATAAATGCGTAGTCGTGGATGTTTGTGTTGTTCGCTTGGTCAAAAGGGTAAATTCGTTTTAGTGGCCCATGTTTCAGAGAGTAAGGAAACACATGGTCACTTTAAAGCTCTGGCCATGTTGATGACTTAACCCCCCATTTAAAAAAAAATTTGTGTTTAAAGAGACACGTTGGGATTTCAGAAAGACTTCTGCCCCTGGGAAGATGGCGTGGACACAACTTTCTGTATTCACCCCCCAAAATGACCGGAAGCTCTGTGCGTTATGGACGACACCCACGAGAGGGGGTTCGATCGCGGGAGAAGGCAGGCCGGTGAGGGACCCCGAGGAATGACACACAGCGGTGAATTCTGTGGCTGTCCCTCTGGTCTCACGTCTCCCAGACAGGGAGCAGAAAAGCCAGCGACCCAGAATAGCCGGCAGACGAGTTAAGAAGCCCCGACAAAGCCAGCTTCCTCTGGTCAGAGGGCCGTGAGGGGAGCAGGGGGACAAGACGGAGCATGTCTGGACCACGACCGCTGTGACACCGCAGAAACCTGTGGCCCGCTTCTCTCCACCACCTTCGTGAGGCTGCGACAGGCGCCCAGCACCTCTGCCGGGGTGTCAGGGGGCCTCGTGGAGGGCCCGGGGGGCTAACGTGGCCACACGCCCCTGCTGTGGCTCCTGGGGGGCCACGTGGGGAACCCTGACTCACAGCCCGACCTGGCAGTCCAGCGACACCCAGAGACAGGCGTCCATCAGCACCCTCGGCCAGAGCAGTGTTAGGCGTAGGTGAGAGTTGGTTATGCTATGGCAACATCATAACATCCCAGACATCCAGGTTTCAATAAAAATAGCGTTGGTCATCCCAAGAACCAGAATGATCTCGAACCGACAGAATAAAAGGCAATCAGTACGTGCCAACACCGAGTGACAGCGGTGTTTGAATTATCTGTCGAAGATTTAAAGCAGCCATCCTAGATTCTCCTGCAACGCATGAGAAGCCATTCGGGGGTCACTAGGTAAACGTGGACCGAGCCCCGCCGTGCGACCCCACCTCGGTGCGACCCCACCTCACACCCTCCAGGACGCTGGGGCGGGGGAGGCAGATAGTAGGTGCTGTCAGCGGGGCGTGTGGGAACTGGGGCCCTCATACACTGCCGGCGGGGTGCAAAAATGGGGCGGCCCCTCTGGAAAGCAGCTCGCCAGATGTGGGGGTCCCACGTGACCAGCAGCCACACTCCTCGGCGTGGACCCTGGGGGGCTGAGGACACACACACACACACACACACACACAGACACGTGCACGTGGATGATCAGAGCAGCGTCCTCAGGACAGCCGGGACGTGGGAACCACGTGAGTGGATGAGCAAAATGTCACGTGTCATTTTACGTGGCTCAGGTTTTGTGTGTGTCCTCAGGGCCATCTCATTCAGTCAGAAGGAACGAAGTACCGGTTCGCGCTACAATGCGAACTCTAAACGTGCAGAAGCCACACGCTGCTCGATTCCATTTATACGAAACGCGCAGAATCGGCCAATCCACAGAGATGGAAAGAGGATGAAGCGTTCGGGGAAGGAGGGGAAAGGGAGGAGCGAAAGTGGGGAGCGACTGGTGATGGCTATCGTGTCACTTCGGAGTGACACGCCTGTCCTGGGGTTGGGCAGCGGTGATATTTGCAAACCTTTGCGAGCGTACGAAAACTCCTGATGCGTGCAACAGTAAAAGGGTGAGTTTTATAGTGCGTGAACTATTTCTCAGTCAGCAAGCACAGTGTCTCAGAGAACAATTACAAACACACTTAAAACAAATAAAAATTTAAAAAAAAAAGGAAAATCCCAACTGAGAAGCAGGAATCACGAAGAAAGAAGAATCAGATGGAGATTTTAGAATTGAAAAGTACAGCTAAAGCAAAACAAACAAATAAAGGCAGTGGATGGGCCCAACAGACGTGAGGGAAGAGAGGGGACACCAGCGAGCTGAATCTGTGAACGGAATTATTATAATAGAAGTGGTGCCACCCACACAGCAGAGAGAAAACGCAGACATGAATGAGTCCATCGCACTGGGCCACAGACACATGACCCCAGCGGTCTGCCACTCTGAGCATCTCCTCGCCTGCCTGTCCCTTTTGTGCGTCGCCCGGGCTGGCCCTGAGCTGGCCCTGCGGTGGCCACGACCTTGAGCGGGAGGTGGCGTCCAGGACACCCTCGGGCGGCTCTGGATAAACCGCGGAGCTGCCCTTGAACCGCGGGGGCCATCTGCGGAGTCCACCTGCTCTTGCAGAAGGGCTGCCCGCAGCCACCTCCTGCACACCCCTGCGGGGACCTCGGGTGAACAGAGTCCGTGGCCCGGTCTGTCTGAGCCGGAGTCACGTGCGGGACGCTCGGCTGTGTTTGTAGCACCTGGTTTGGGGTTGGAACAATCCAGAAGCCCCAGGTCTAAGACCTTGCTGTGATGCCTGCCCCCCCCCCCACCATGCTGCATTTCGGGGCAGAGTCGCTGCGCCCTGAGCGCAGACCCACCTCGCGTCGCCGGGGCCCCGCGCTGCGCATGCGCGTCTCAGGCTCCCACCCCTCCCCCACATTCTCCGGGTTCTGCTTCGGGTCCGGTTTTAGAAACGCGTGGGTGATGTGTGACTGCTCCTTTTCGCCGACGAGCAGCACAGGAATCGCTGTCACCCTGTGGCATATGTGTGTCACTTCCCGTTTTAGCAACGAAGAGGGGAGAGCCCCTTGTCACAACCACGTGGCTGAAACCCGCTGCAGCCGGTGGCTGTGACTTGTCATCTGCACCTTCCAGCGGGTCCCGCCCGTGTCACACTTCCCTGCAATGCACAGCGTTCTGTGCGGTCGCCCTGAGCTGCTTGAGGCCCTCCAGTGGTGACAGGGCAGCTGCAGTGTGCTGTGACACCTCTGTCACTGGCTCGGGTTCTGTAGTTTGTCCCCACGGGGCTTGGGGACACAGTTCTCAGCCCTACCCACCTGCGTTAGCTGTGCAGCAGTGCCCGTCTGAGGTCCGGGATGGGCCACAACGATGGCAATGGAGAGAGGGCATTGAATGTCTGCAGTGATGGGTGCTGCGGATCAGGGGTCTCCAGAGAAACGGAGCAGAGAGGGAGGGAGGGGTGGAGAGAGAGCTTTTAAGGACTATGGGGGCTGACACGTCTGCAGTCTGCAGGGCTGGCTGGCCACCCAGGGAAGAGTTGGTGTCGCAGCTGGAGTCCAGAGGCCACCCAGAGGTGTAATTCCCTCTTCTGCCTCCGTCTCTGCTCCTAAGGCCTTCGACTGATTAGACGAGGCCCACCACGTCACGGAGGATAATCTGCTTTACTCAGCATTAAATGTCGATCTCGTCGTCTAACAAGTGCCTTCTCAGCAACATCGAGTCTAGTGTTTAACCAAAACCTGGGCGCCAAGGCCAAGCCAGGGTGACACGTGAAACGAACCATTGTTTTGGCTAACTAAACGGAGCTCGAAATTGGCATCTTTACAAAGAGACGCCTAGTCTGTCTGGTAAAAATAAAATGTTTCTACTTACCCCAGCATTGTTAACCAGGGAATAATAATAAGGAACGAAATTAGTCATTAAAAGCAAGAGCCTTTAATGATAGTTATTTTAACGAGGCCCTGCAAATAGTACTTAATAAGTTGAAGAGATCACCTCTCCGCCTTTTTGTGTCTGCACCAAAATATCAAAACAAAAATTATCAATTCACGGAAAACTCTGTAGCTGCACAGATGAATAAATTATATGGGTTGCGATCTTTTATTTAAAAAAAAAACATAAAACTTGTTTAAAGACATTCAGTTTACGTGTGCATCTTTGACTTGGAAATTATTGTATTTTTCAAAAACCTCTCAGGTAATTTGATTTTGGTGTTTTAATTACGTCTTTTAATAATGTTCCATTTCAAAGCTTTGAAAGTTAATTTTTTGCACAGTGACCCATTACTTACAAATTTGTTTGAATTCTTTTGCTATAGTTGCATTTATGTGTTTTTTTTAAAAAAATGGACTAAAAATAACAAGTGTTTGTGCGAATGTGGAGAAAAAGGGAACTTAAATACATTGTAAATCAGTGTAGCCGCTACGGAAAACCGTATGGAATTTCCTCAAAAAGTTAAAAGTAGAACTACCATATGACCCAGCTATTTGACTGCTGAGTATTTCTCTGAAGAAAATGAAAAAAAAAATCTAATGTAAAGAGGTATATGCTCCCTTACATTTTCTGCAGCATTATTAACAATAGCCAAGATATGAAAGTAGTGTAAATATGTGTAAATATCCATTGATAAATGGATAAAGATGTGGTGTGTGTGTGCGTGTGTGTGTGTGTGTGTGTGTGTGTGTGCATGCACATACACGTATATAATACATGCATGGAATATTATTAAACCATAAGAAGAATGAAATCTTGCCATTTGCAACGACACAGGTAGACCTAGACAGTGTCATATTACGCGAAATACGTCAGACAGAGAAAGACAAATACCATATGACTTCACTTGTATGTGGCATCTAAAAAAAAAAAAACCAAAATGAATAAAACAAAATGGAACAGGAACAGACTCAAAGATATAGGAAAAGATTTGGTGGTTAAGGGGGGTGGGTGGGAGGAGGGGGCACCCCAGATGAAAGGGAGTAAGAGGTACAAGCTTCCAGTGATGAATTATGTAAGTCACGGCGATGTGACATACAGCATGGGACATATAGGCCGTGATATTGTGATTGATTATTAATTCAAGACTTAATGGCTGCCAGCAGATGGACAAAAAGGTGCCCCCTAGCTATTAGGGAAATGCAAAGCCAAGCCACAGTGGGCTACCACCTCACACCTGCTAGAATGGCCGTCATCAACAGGACAGGTAATGACAAGTGTTGGACAGGTCGTGGGAAGAAAGGAACCCTCATCCACTGTTGGTGGGACTGCAAATTGGTACAGCCACTGTGGGAAACAGCATGGAGGTTCCTTAAAAAACTCAGAATCGAATTACCTCATGACCCCGCAATCCCTCTTCTGGGTGTCTACCCCAAAACATTTATCTGCAGTGATATATGCACCTTGATGTTCATAGCAACATTATTCACAGTGGCCAAGACATGGAAGCAACCGAGGTGTCCCACGATAGATGATTGGCTAAGGAAGACATGGCCCCTATGTACAAGGGAATATCACTCAGCCATAGGAAGAGGTGAGATACTGCATTTTTCAAGAACATGGATGCGTCTTGAAGTTATCATGTGAAGCGAAGTAAGTCAGACAGAAAACGTTGAGAACCATACGATTTCACTCACAGGTGGGATAGAAAACTGAAAGCAACAGACAGACATGTCAAACAGAAAGACGCATGGACACAGACAGCGGATGAGTGGTTACCAGGGGGTGGGGGAGGGGAACAGGGGGCCAAACACCAAGAGGCGGAAGGAAGTCTGACCCAGTTGGTGAACACGCAATGCAAGATACACGTGACGTATTGTTGGATTGTACACTTGAAACCTGTTTGATTTTTATTAACGAATGTCACCCCGACAAATGTAAAAATTTAAAAAGACTGGACATCCTCTTTTGAACGTTTCTAAAACTCAGATGTCGTGGAATGCGTTGCAGCCCACATCTGGGTTTATACCCTATGGAAATGATATTCCTTCTGAAATGCTTAGGGAGTTGACGAATCGCCCAGTGTTTCTTGATTTGGGGGGAGAGTCTTGGAGGAAACTCCACAGCTGACCCATGGGTGGGGGAGGCGTCACTGAGGGTTGACCCCGACCACTGGTGAGAATAATATTATTATTGTGACAGCAGTTCCACACATGTCACATCATAAACTACGTCAAGGAAGTCCCTGCAAGATATCCCAGGCACCATCCTTACAATGCGTGGGTGACGGAGTTCCAGCAAGCTGTTACTGTGACAATCCCATCACGGACAGGAGTCAGGCACCTCTGGCCGCAAAGATGTGTGTTACACACACTAAATTCATCTGCTTTTCCCCTCAGCACGTAGCGCCCCCCACGCCTTCCTTCTGTGTTAATACCATAGTTAGAACATCACCGTCTGTGTCATCCTTGTCAGCATCACCATCAGCATCGTCACAGAAAAGCTTCTTTCGCGTTTTGGGTGACGTTCTGGGTGTTCTTCGCCAATGCACTGCCATGTCTGGTTGGCTCACGGCCTTGGAAACAGGTGTGAACAGAGGCGGGGTCTTGAGCTGGAGCCTCGTGGCCGTTCTGGGCGCCCCCATCACTCGCATGTGCCCTTGCCACCCGATGACACGATCTGTGCAAAACCTCCATCACCGCCGGACGACGTAGCCCAGCACGTGTCCTGGGAATCGTGAGTCTGTATCTATGGAGAGAACAGTTTTTTCCAAAGGAAGCATATGGCCGTGGTCCCCATATGTTATAAATGTCATAAAAAACACGGATGAACACGAAAATGTTGGAGACGTGGAAAGACCTTTACACCACTGATAGGTTAATAACATTTGCTGTTGTTTATTAGCTGAATTATTGTTTACACGAATGGAAAGTACAGTCAATAAAAATGATCCCTACTGCGCCTTCAGCAATTCCCCTGCTACACTGCATATATCTTTCAGTCTGTTCAAATCGCTTTTTGCTGCATAGTTATATACAAAGTATCTACAGGAGTGATTCACAATTTTTTTTTTTTTAGCAAATGTTGCATCTCAAATGTTTCTCCACCAAAAAAAAAAATGGCATTTAAAAATTAATTTCTGATGTTTGCATATTTTTCATTATTTGGATGAGCCAAAGTATATTTTATATTATGAGGCTGGGGCAAAGCACGAAAGTGGTGTCATACCATACGCTTCTGTATTTAAAAGTTATAAACTAAAGTAACAACCTATTAAATCAAATATGTTGTAGTCCTCTACCTTGACAGATACATTGTTGCGATGGCAAACTAAAAATGTGTCATGTTATGAGTTTTATATTAGTGAATGTCAGGAAAAATACCACATTTGACCGAATTTATTTGTTATTTTGTATCGTCATTATTACGTGCAGAAATAACGGACCAGTGATATCATTAAATCTCGGTTTACTAAAGAATATCAAATTTCTGGGACTTCTTTTATCCTACCAGTTCTGAATTCAAACTCGATATGGACACTTTTCTTGCTCATTTTTAGTGCTTTGATTCGTAATCGCATCTCCATTAAATAAAGCATCTGTAATGTTCTGTTCATGAATTTTATGTGGGTCACGCTCTCCACTTCCAGTTTTAATATTTAAATAATTAGAGATTGCTTCTTTGAAGATTTTTAATTTTTTAACTTTTTTTCCTGAGTTCTACTTTCATAATTTCTAGTCTCAAAACAATCTCCACTTGTCCTATTTTCCATCATCTAAAGGATTTTAAAAAATACAGTGGACTTGTATCCAAAGAACACAAAAGGTGACTATATTTTTATAAAAGGTAAATAGAAGTAGATGTACAAAGATTTTTAAATTAATTTTTTAAAAACTATTTTCTCTTCCGAGACATTCCGATCATGCAGTAAAATTAAAAAGCGCCATCAGCAACGAGTGGGGCGACATCAGGCTAAGAAGCTTCTGCACAATGAAAGCAACCATCGACAAAATGAAAAGGCAGCCTACGGAATGGCAGATATTTGCAAACCCGCATGTGATAAGGGTTTAGATCTAAAATATGTAAGGAGCTCATATAACTCCATAGCTATGAATAAATGATGGATTCCAATTAAAAATGGGCAGAGGACCTAAGCAGACATTTCACGTGTAGAATCTAAAACAGCCGAACCCGGAGAAATGGAGGGCAGAGAGGTTGTCCCGAGGGGCTGGGGGTGGGGAGCAGGCAGGGGGCGTCGGGGTCAGAGGGCACAGACTC
This sequence comes from Macroglossus sobrinus, assembly GCA_004027375.1. Taxonomy (NCBI): domain Eukaryota; kingdom Metazoa; phylum Chordata; class Mammalia; order Chiroptera; family Pteropodidae; genus Macroglossus; species Macroglossus sobrinus. The sequence goes on along the minus strand of PVKZ01006906.1, from coordinate 7,988 downwards.
TGAGCTATAAGGCGAGCGCGTTCTGGGCACCAAACGCCCAGCATGGGGATTATGCTTGATACCGAATCATCTACTTGAAAGTTGCTCGGAGAGGAGGCCTTAAATGTCAGCACACGTCACTGGTGAGTGCTGGGGAGACTGCCTGGGGCTGAGAAGAGACGGATGAGGCAGCCGGCTCCAGAGTTACCCCAAGAGTCCATTCAGGGAACTTACGGCCAGAAGCAGCATCTTGGGCGGCAGCAAGATGCCACCCGTCCACGCCCGCAGTGGGCGGGCCTTCTTATGGTCAGCCGGTGGCGAGGGCTCACGCAGGTGGCTCGTAGCAAGTGGCTTGTGCTCACATAGGGGGTTCGTGCCCAAGTGGCACATGCTCAGTAAGAGCTGTGTAACCCACCGCAGTAAAGGGCCTGCTCATCTAAGCGAGGCCGTCCGTTCAGGTGACACAGGCCCGCCCCTCCTGGGACAAACCGTGGCATCGGTCACGTCAAGCACCGGGATCATTTCCCTTAACAGCGAGGTGACGGACGTGCTAGGTGACCTTACCGTGGTGATCACGCCACGACACGGACACGTACTATATCGTCACAGAGCGCATTTTACACGGACCGGTGCCAGGTGCCGGCTCTGTGTCCCCAAACCCGTAGGGACAGTGGGGGGCAGCACCGGGGCTGCCGCACGAGACAGCACGAAAAGGCAAAGTGCAGGTTACAGTTTATAACTTCAGATTTTAGAGTGGAATTATTTTTCAGTCAGCGGTAGCCTGACAGAGACCACCGGCCTGCAAAGGCTAAAATATTGGCCGAGGGGCCTTCACGGGAGAAGCCGGTCCACCTCTGCTTCAGGACCGCGGCTGGGAACACGAGGACAAGCAAGAAGGGTTTTGATGTTTAAGAAATACAAATGTCTGACGACTGTGTATACACTTGTAACTCGTACAATATCGTACGTCCACTGTCATTGAAAAATAAAAAGAAAGAAACTTCTCTCTCAAGTTGAGAAAGAAATTGCAATACAAACGTCAGATCAAAAGTGGAGAGAAAGATTAAGCCCATTAGAGCCGTAGGAAACCTGAGCCACCGAGAACAGATGCGGCCACGGCGATCTCCAGTGTTTACCTTTGTTATACTGGGCGATGACGTTACAGTCAGTTCTCGTTTAAACACGTGAGAGAGCGGGACGAAGCGACGAGGTCTTAAACAGCGAGGGGACCTGGGCGAGCTCAGGACGCTTCCACGTGGCCACAACGCCAGGCACGTTTAGCGGTTCTTTCTTCGACACCAACGCTTCCTCTGCAGACGGTGATGGATGACGTTCGTGCTGTGTGTGCAAACAGCTGTGCCGGACGGTTCTCGGCGACGCTGGATGCCAGGTGCGTACAGCCCAGGGGGAAGTTCCACGTATGCACGGCGATGTTAATGTTAACGAGAGCGTCCAGATTGCAGGGGGGTGCAGACAGGATTGAGGCTGGGGGCGTTCTACCTGGGTGCATAGCAGACTGTCAAAGAGAAAGGAGCATTTGCATACATCAAACCCATTTTGAATACCGCTCAGCATCACAGATCTGGATAAACAAAGCCGCTTCTGGAAGATGTGAGAATGTCTGCGGATGGCGGGGAGATGCCCACCCTGGGGACCACAGCAGTCCCGGCTACAGCGACGATCGGCTTCTCCGGTCCAGTGACCCTCCTGTCCTCCTCCCAGGACCCTCTGCCACAGAAAGTAGTCGGCATCGTTCGTCTACGAGGGGACTCGGTCCCGCGGAGTCTCGCTGCGCTGCCCTAGCAGGTGGCCTCGTGAGCAGTCAGCGGAAACCGCGCCGAGTCAGCACCGGGCAGCGTTTCAGCCACCGGAGCGTTGGAGTCAGCGGCTTGGATGGGAGGCAGAGCATCTTGGTGTTCGGAGATCCCAGGTGGGCTGAGTCTTTGCAAAGGGTCCAGTTGTAAAGGAGCCAAAACGCTCAGCCGCTCCGGGTAGCTCTGCCTCTCGTCCACGGAGCGGTGAGGTCCGAATCGGGAAGCCCGAGGCCCCCGTCGACGTCCCGGGAAGCTGAGGGTGGCGAGGACGGTCACCTCTGCATCCTTCGAGGTTCGCCTCCTGCTTCATGGGGAACATGTGGACTTTGAGGAGGTAATGCTTCAAAAATTATTTATAATTTACTGTTGTGGGTCTTTTTGAACATATGAAATACAGAAAATGATCCATCTCTTATGCACAACCACATATATAAGAGACGCTGATATATATCTAGTTTTTGCATTTGCTGAGGGTTTCTTTCTTTTTTTTTTTTAAGTCAATATTTCAGAAGGGGCTACAGCCTCAAACTCCTGTCTTGGTCCTTTTTCTATGCATCTATCCCCAAGAAAACTGCTATTGAAAACTCCTTTGCATGGTTTTATCATTTTACTATATATGTATGTAGCCAAAGAAATGTATAGTTCTATTTTTTTGTTTAAAGTTTGCACACACGACTTTCCTTTTTTTTTTTTTAAAGAAAACCTAGCATTAATTTTAAGCCTTATCAAATACATGTATTTGGCTTATTCATTTTTACAGTTCTGAGACGCGAACATGAGATCAAAGTCACACTTTATTTTTCCTGTCTGTTTTGATGGACATTGATTGAGATTATCTTTAATTTTCACTATTAGCCAAAGCCATGCCACGAGATGCCTCATGGATAACTCCACGGGTGACACTTGGAAAGGTGTCCTCTCGGCCAGCGTGTTCAAGATGTCACACGTTATTGGGTCATGATGTCAATCGGATGGATTGCAACCCACATTAAAAAAATAATAATAACAATGGTTAACTTTGTTTTAGGTTATATCGATACTGTTAAAATTCATTGCACATTACAAGGGTCGGCTTTGTTAAACTTTTATTTAGATGTGTGCGCTCGCCGGTCCACTGGGGTGTAGTGTCAAAAGTCTTTCTAACGGAAGGTCACGGTAAAAAAGCAAGTTGGAAGCCACCACTGGAGGGCACGGCCCGCACGACCCATTGCGGGGTCGCAGCGTGTATGTGTCTTCAGCTTCGCCGATGCTTATGAAGTCACTCCCAGAAGTGCCCGTGTCTTCTCTGCATTGTTCCTCCCTGTGTCACCGCATTCCAGCTAGCCCTGGGTTTTCGTGACGAGGTTTTCGCGCTGTCATCTTCGTGTGCTTTTCTGATTACGGGCGAGAGGAGAGCAGGCAGGTCGCACCCAAGCGTTGGGAACAAACGAGGAACAGGCTGGCGTGTTTTCATTCTAGCACAGGATGGAGGGTCGCAGGAGACACCACCAAGGCAAGTGCAGCGTGGAGGCTGGGCCCGTGCTGGTGGGACGGGGTCCAGGAAGGGACGTGAGGAATTCCTAAGAGTCTGACACCCAGTTCGAGACGTCCACCTTGGGCGGGGACCGCGTGACGGTGTTCTCTGTGGTCTTGCGTGCGACGGGGATGGCGTCCGTGAGTGTGGCCAGTGGTTCCACTGGAGCTGGGGGCGCTGGTGTGAAGTGTTTATTCGCACGTTTAACACGTGGGACCGTTGTTCACTGATTCAGAGGCTTATTCCCCCCTCCCGGTGTCGTGGAGTCACTCTGCCCTCTTGTCGGCCTCGTGTGGGCCCCGTTTGACACCTGTGTGGATGCGGAGAGTTGATGGGACCGGGTAAGGGGTGGCTGACGCGGTGCCCAGGCCGAAAGGTGAGGGGCAGTGGAAAGGCCTGCAGAGGGTGTGGCCGACCTGAAGGGACAGCTGTGGCTTCCCCGCCAGGGGAATTTTGTTTCGTGGGAATGCGAATCCAAAGTTGGTGGACGTTTTCATGGATTTTCCAAGAGAAAGGAGAAATAGTTTTAAAAATTAGTTGAATTTTGCGACATCGCTTGCTTCTGTTTTTAAAATGCAGACCCATGTTTTTACAAAAACACAGTTTTAGCCAAACAAACCGTGTCCTAATTTAGCCTGTTGGACACTACTTCCTAGTAGTTTTCGTTTTAGGAGAACAGAATTAGGAAATGGCTTACATGTTTGAAATCGTGAAATCAAGCTTGACTCCTTGTGACCTAATTGGTCATTTTCCTTGTTACCTCCCGGCGTGTAAACGTGTGTCGACAGACCTGTGAAACACTGAATTACTCTCAGATGTCTTTGTCCCATCGTACCTAACACAGTGCTTAATGCTGAGTAGGCTCGTAATAAATGTCTGTCAAACGAGCGAATACATACAGCTCCCGTGTGCCTTTAGAAATGATGTTCTTAAAGTTGAAAGATGTAGTTCCTGTTCGTTCAGTTTTGTTTTTGTCATTTTCTCAGGGCTAACAGCAGAAGGAAAATTTTGCTGCATTTAAGACAGTCCACATGTCCCACCCCGCCGGTTTTATTAAAATGCCACACAGCTAATTCATGATGTATAAAGACAGCTCAGCACGCTAAGGGATTAGATAGTCAGTGGGATGAATAGTAAATGGCAAAGCTACGTATACAGAGAAAAATATGCATAATAGCTCTCGGAAAATCCTGCGGAGGGGGTCGGCCCATCTGGAACCTCTGCTTCCCGGGGAGAGATGAGGAGACAGTGATAATCCGTCCGTCATAAAAGCAGAAAATGAGGCTCCATCTGGGGCCTTTGCTCAAGCCCAGGAAATCGCGGTGCCCGGGACATTCAGCAGCAAGGACACTCTGGCGCGCTAACTCAGCGGGCAGGCGACTGGCTGCAGGCAGCTGGGTGTCGTGGGAATGAATGGTGCCGAGTGGGGGAGGGGTGAGCTTTAGCCACAGCCCTTTGTGACACGAGGGGTTGGAGCCATTGCGGTGTCACGTCTGCTGCAAGAAGTGATTCTAAGAAGTGATGCGAAGCGTTCCTGCTTCTCCTCTCCCCCAGACCCCAGGTTCTCGCCCCTGTCCCTGCCCCAGGCCTGACCCTCCCCCGGCCCTCCCCCTGGTCCAAACCGGCACAGCTCTGAGTGTGAACGTGATGGCTATTTCTGGTCACACCGGGGCGGCGGGGCCTGAGCTGGCCTGTTGCTGGCCGTCTGTGATGTATTTTGACTCATTCGCAGGTTTGCCGACAGAACCTGCTGTCATCCGTTGGCGTCTCTCTCAAGGGACCTCGAATGGAATTAGAGTTCAAAAATAATCCCTTAATGAGGCCAGCCTTTAAAAGTAAAGTTGCCGGGGACAGTCACACGGCGGTGTGAATGTCCATGTGAACAGGGTTGGAACGGTGGATTTTATGCTTTATGACACCCGAAGGAAGAAGGAAAAAGAAGGAACAAACCGTCGATACAAACACACGACACCGCATGGATGAATTGCAAATCGTGCAGAATGAAAGGAGACAGTCTCAGAAGGCCACACGCTGCGTGATTCTGTTCCTGGGGTATTCTAGAAGAGGTAAAGCTGTAGGAGCAGAAACTCGAGTGGATTCTAGGAGCCGGGGCGTAGTGGGGGGCTGGCCGGGAGGATGTGGGGGCCGGGGCAGGGAAGTCTTGTCTGCACAGGGCCGTACACAAAGGATTGTGTTTTCCTGTATGCAAATGAACCTTTATTTAAAAAAAGAAAATGAAAGAAGAAATTAAAATAAGTAAACCCACTCAGTAGTGTCTCGCTTGAGGTTTGGGAAACATGGCACACCCGGCCTGGCACTCCCTGCTAGGAATGTGTTAGGGTGGTGACCCGAGTGGCACTTGTCAGTGGGCCACCTGCCCGGTGACCACCTGAGTCATTTCTTTTGGGGGGAAATTTTAGTTTCTTCCTAGTATCAGTGAAAGAGGTCTTTCTGCTTGGCATCTGGCTTTGAGGGGACCACGTGCATCTAAGCCAATCGTTTGCCTTCCCGGTGCATCTGATTTCCGGGCCCTGAGTCGGTTGCCATGGTTTCCAGCTCTGCGTCCCGTCCACGTGGGTGGGACCCTCGCCCTGGCTTTGACCTCCAGTGACCTCATTTGGAAAACACGGGTGACGTAGGTCCTTCACAGTCTCCGTAAAACCCCTGGAGCCAGAAATGTGAAGGAATCTGCAATTTCCAGATTTCTGGGTGGTGCCCGTGCCATGTAGGGTCTGGGGCAGCATCCCGCAATCAGCTCCATGAATATGTCTGAAGTAAAACTTGCTCAGTGACTAGACACAGCTTCCTGTCATTTCGGGGCACATTTTGCTGCCAAGTGACTTATGAAAACAATGCTTTGGCTCTCAGTCCTCTCGGTGCTCATGGCCACGGAGAAGGGTTTGTGGGTCCGAGTCGTGTCTGTGTCGTCTGGAACAACGGGGTAAGGACAGACCAGCGAATGTGCAGCTGCGGTTTATTTTGGAATGACCAAGGAATGCCCCAGAGCGGGACAAGGTTCCCAGGGCCAGTGCCTGTGTCAGCCTCGTCTGGCTAACACCGAGGCCACCAGCCCCCAAGGGCTGTGCCTTCGTGTTCAGCATGGCCCACAGGTCCCAGGGCCCAACGCTGCTGTTTTGAGTTTTAGACAGAAAAATAAATAAATCCTGATTCAAATGCACCCTTGAGTATGGCTATCTATGCGTGGTAGGAAAAGTTTTATTTTATTTTGAAACTGTAACCCAAAGTCATTGCAAAAACGCACAGCGGTGTCATGGTCCACGTTTTATAACTCTCCAGTAACGACACCAGTGATTTGTAAGCCGGCTTCTTCCGAACCAGAGCTCACCCAGGACTGCAGACCTGGCTCTGAGTTCTCATCAGGGCACTTCTGTGCACAAGAGAGACGGGCAAGGCCCAGAATTTTCTCTCTAGCAACACGCACCGTGGAAATAGCGCCGAAAGGAATTGGGTTGTGTCATCTGTTCTCTCCTGCGAAACTTTCTCTCCTGGCAGATGGCCTGGAGTAACTGTTTTTATCTGATTATAGCCAGTTCTTTTGAAGATGAAATTCTTCCTGAAGGACACTTTCACAAGCCCCTTCCTCTGCAGGGAGCCCGTCTCTGGGGCTGGGAGCTGGATATTTACTCTGTATTGATGAGCTGTGTGGATTCTAGGAAGGAGAGGAGAGAGAACTCCCCGGAGGGCAGATCGGGCTGGGAGCAGTTGCAGAGCTGGGTGGGGCTGCCGGTGGGCAGAGTGAAAAGTGAAGGATGCTCCAGGCTCCTGCCCAGTTAGCTGCTAGGGCGGGGAGTCTGACCTGGGTGCCGCCTGGAACCAGCAGCAGCCAGCAATGGAACCCCTCCTGTGGCCCAGTCAACCACGGAGCAGTGAGCCTCTGCCAGTTTTGTTTTTGTTTTTGGTTTTTAGTTTTAGTTTTAGTTTTTTTTTTGGTTGTTTTTTAATGCAATGCAATAATACAACCACTTCTTTAATACCCGACACGCAATAGGTGTGTTCCGTATGTCACTTCTAGCCCTCACACCAGCTGGGCAAGCTACTGTTTTCGGCTGCATTAACATGCAGATGAGGAAATAGGATGCCATGATGCTGTGACCACGTGGGTAGCCAGGGAATGACGGAAGCTTCACGTTTATGATGGTCACATGACATTCCAAGAGACTGCACAGTAGGCAGATACTTACTGTCTCTCCAGATAGTGACACAGGGGAGACTGTGTCTTCTAGGTGGCAGGTGTCTGATAGAACTTGCTAGATCATTTGGAAACATCCCGAGTTGCCACTCCACAGCAGCTGGAGAACCTTAAAATTTGCTTCATGTGTATCATAATCGATGACTTTCTTCTGAAATCGTGACTTTATTTTCGTCAAAGCAGCTCAGTGTTTTTTTGAAATCCTCCTCCAAGGCCACTGATGAATCTGCTCTTCTCTGATCAAACCGGAAACACTAGCGTTTCTCCGCCTGCTGATGCTGCTTCACGTGTCCTGTCATTTCAGAAAGAACAGCCAATCCGTTGAACTTCTGGGCATCCAACTCAGAGATCACCTCGGATCTCTTAAATTTTAATTTTAAACTGAGACGTTGCTCTGTAGATCTTCGGACTGTGTATGTATCTTTAGGTGTTCACTAAAATGATCTAAATCTTCACACGTTGTGTTCGTTTT
>PVKZ01006905.1:0-29023 GCA_004027375.1 Macroglossus sobrinus | reverse complement strand
GGGGAGTGTGCAGCCCCTGGGAGTGTGCGTGTGACAGCACGGGAGCGTGAGCAACAGCACGTGAGCACGCGCACACGTGTGAGCATGGGTGTGGTGAGTGAGAACGGCACGTTGGTGACTGTGCTGAGTGTGTACGCGTGTGTCTGGTCTGTGGCGAGTGTGCGGCGTGCGTGAGCGTGTCGGTGTGACCGCCTGAGTGTCCGTGTGCGTGTGTCCGTGTACGCGTGTGCGTGTACGTGTCGCTTCATCTGAAAAGCAGGCTGACCAGCTGTCCGCTGGGGACGGGTGTGGCAGGCGGGCTTCTCCGTGGCCCCCTCCTCACTCGCCCCTTTGGGATTTTTAAGACCACCACTTGAGACTGAGATCAGAGCGACCGACTGTGCCTTTCACGGAGCAGCCCTGAGCAGCCCGTCTGGGAGGAGACGGGCCCTTTGCCCGACCCCCGGCCGGTGGAGCCGGTCACTCTCCGGGTGAGACAAGCTCGGAGACCGCGTAGGACGCAGACCCTGGCGGACGGAGGTCTGGGTACCGGGTGAGCCGGCACCGTGCACGCCCGGGCTCCGTGGCGTGAGGGTCCGTCCTCTCCCCGCCCCCACTGTCTGGCGGTGCGTGTTGGGGGACAGGATACCCGCCCGGCTGCCAGCCCCCCTGTAAGACCAGGCATTAAACTTTGAGGATGCAAACTTCCCAAACACGCCCCTGACGGAAGAAAGCCAGCCAGCACGCCGGCTTCGAGTGAGGTGAGCATTTCAGCTAAGCCGTGAGTGTGCGCTCGTGCGCTGTCCACGAGAGGAAAGGGAAATGGCTTGTTTCGGAATAAATAATAGGTTTTTTTCTTCTTTTTTTTCCACAGCAGGATTGAAAACAGTAACAGGAACGAGTGATTCCGCTTTTAAAGTTTAAACGCCCAGGAATGTACGTGTCTGTAAATCCCGTTTTAAAGGGAATTCGTTCAGAGGAAAGGCAAAAGATAAGGCATCAGAGTTTCTCAGACCTTTTTATTTCAGTGTATATTTTAATTATGTTAAAATAAGTTACCGGAGATCCCTTACGTCACCGGGTAGTCACGTAAACCGTGTAAGGGGCAGTCCGAGAAAAGTGGAAACACCGGTTCCTCGGTCCCGTTTCCCTGCCCAAGTGGCCGACGACATTGCTCTGTGGCCGGCCTGGTCCCCGCGCCGTGTGGTGGCTTCCGCGCGGCTCACCTCGGGAGCACGCGGGTCCGCGTCCCTCCGCGGGGCGGCCGGCGGGTCCGTTGGACGGCAGAGGCGGCCGCGTGCTCTGTGCGCGCCCTTAGTGCACACACCTGATGACAGACAGCGCCGTTTACGACGTCCAGTAACGGTCGGTGCCGGAGGGGGGCTCGGGCGTCCGGCGTGTCGTGCCCGGCCCGAGGGCACACAGCGGGCGTCACGGCACCGCCTACGTGCGGGCCGTCTCCAGACCGCGATGCATGTGTGCACGTGTGTGCGCGTGCGTGTGCGAGAGGTAACAGTGGCCCTCCTGGGGGTGGGCACGGCTCTGGAGAGTTTGAGGGCACACGTTGCGTCTCAGCCCCGTGCTCAAGAACCCTTGTCTGTGGTGTCACCCTTCCCGGTCCTGAGCAGCGGGACAGGCAGTGGAGGCGAGTCACCGGCTGGGGCAAGAGCCCGGGGACCAGCCGTGCACCCCGCCCCGGACCCCTCGCCTTTGCCCGGTGTCCTGGCAGCTGCAGGGCCCTCCCCGCCAGCCAGGGCAGGGGGCGCCAGGCCAGCAGGGCGCGGAGGGGCCGGGCGGGGCGCCCTCCCTGTCATTCGGCTCGTTGACGCCGGTGGCAAACCCTCCACTTGGCGTCCCGTGGTTCTAATTCACGGATTCAGGGCTCCTGCTTGGCCGAGAGCCCCTGGAAAAGTCACACACATGAGTGTTGCAACTCCGTCTCAGAATAGAAACGTGACTGAATGATGGAGACGACAAATGTGAGTAGCTGGGGCTTTCTAGAGATTGTGCGCGCGGCACCGCGTCCCCCGGGCTTTCGACCCTCCTGTCTGGGTTTTTGTAAACTACGTTGGCGCCGCGCTGTGAGTCACGAGTAAAACCGAAGGTGCTGGGGACGGGGAGGGGACCCAGCGGCCGGAGACGCGGGGCGGGGTGTGTCCGCGCGCCCGTCCTGCGTGTGACGAGCACCTCGGAGGTGGTGCGGGGCCTGGGCCTCAGACCTCCAGACTTGAGTCTCCAGGTGACAGAGACAGTGGGCCCACCTTCTCAGACGGGATACGGCGTCCACGCCCCCTACAGCAGGGGTCCCCGATCCCCGGGCTCGGACAGTACCGGGCCGTGGCCTGTTAGGGACCGGGCCGCCCAGCAGGAGGTGAGTGGCCGGCCAGCGGGTGAAGCTTCCTCTGTGTCTGCAGCCGCCCCCCGGAGCCAGCATCACCGCCCTCAGCCCCATCTCCCATCATCAGGTGTTAGATTCTCACAGGAGCCCCGGCCCCAGGTGCCGCAAAGGTTGGGGACCGCTGTGGACCAGAACATAGCTGTGTTTTAACTTTGAATCCCAGGTGAGAACACCTGCTGTCAAACGTTTTCAGGGCAGGCACTAAATGATTAAAATGTGGCAAGTCAGTTGCCAAATCATCACATTGGGAAAATTTTCCCCAAAAAATTAGACCTGTGAAGGTGCGCCATAAGACAGGCTGTAAGGTGACCCCACGTCAAACACACGTGGGAACATTGTCTCATCTGAATGTACTTTTGCCAAGTAATTCCCACACGTCATTAATCCAAAGCCTTCCACGTTTGAACGTGTGAATATTGATCACACACACACACACACACACACCCACACACACACCCACACACCCCGAAACGCCACGCGCTTCACAAGCCCCTGGGATGAGCTGCTTCATCCACAGGACGCGAGGCCCTGGGCGTGGAGAAGCAATGCTCACTTGCATTGCAGACTCTTACAGCGACGTCCGGGTGTGCATCTCCTGCTAATAAGTCCCTGTTGTTTAAAAGTTGTGGCCTCTTACGCCCCATCCCTGATATATCCGGGGGCCCCAGGGCGCCGGCCGGGGAGGGGGTCATACGTTGGGAGCAGCTGCCACCTAGTGGTGGCGTGCAGCATGGCGGCTCCGGCCCGGAGCCGGAGGGTGCTGCTGGGAGCGAGGGCCCCTCCCCACGGAGCAGGGACGGGGGCCGGGATCCCCTTTATTCCGCTCGGCAGACACGGGCGGGCCTGCCTTTCACTCCTGGGACATCTTCTCGCGTGTATTGTATTTTTCTTAAGCATCGTAATTTCCTCGGAAACACGCAGACGCTGGGCTTTGTGTGTTTGGATACTCTGTAAGCTGCGTCCGCGGCGGGCCCTGGGTGTCGCCGTCGCGCCGGGAGCCTGACCCGGCCGCACGCAGTTCTCTCGAAACGCTGCCTGTGGAGGAGAACACGCAGGTGGATCGAGTTCAGTGCCGTCCGGGTGGTGCCCGGTCCTGGACCCCGTCCCCCTACCCCATGCTCGGGGAAGCGGGGAGATTGGAGGGGGGACAGGAAGCAAGCATGGGGCGCGCGCTCCTGCCCGTTCTCTTACGTGGGTCCCGCTTGCTGACGTCCTAAACGCTCACCGTGGCCTAAGCACCTTCCCCGCCTGCTCCAACTGTTCCTGGTCACGTCGGACCGCGCTCCTCACCGTGTGACGTGGACGCGTGGGTTCCGAGCGTGGTTTGTGATGCTTCGCCTCATGGTGCTTTTCGTTTCTCATCTCCTCGCATTTTTCCCGAACAGATAAGTAAGAGTTTGCTCTCAGGACTTGGAGGTGAAGGAGGGTGGATAAATTGTCCAGTATTATAGGAGACAGACTTGAATTCTTTCTCTCCAGCGTGGAGTAGATGTTAAAAGCGACAGAATGAACCACGAGGGCCCCGTCTTTGTGGCCCAGTCCATGAGGAAACAGTTCTGGGTTTCTAGATAACTTTTCATGGCGTAGCAAACTCCTGGCTAGTGACGGAAAGCGTGGGTGGAACCGGAGGTATTTGGTTAACCTTTAAGATGTTGATTTTGTCATCACCGGACAGGAAAGCTTTCGGAAAAAGAACCTTTCCCAGATGTTAAGCCTTAGGTTTTCTTATGTAACGTGGTTACTTTGTTTCGTCATAAACCCTGAAGTTAATCCGTAACTGTTTCACTTCAGAAATCCAGCTATAGTTTCTAAAGTGCTAAGATACTTACAAGTTTTTCGATTAAGGTAAAGAGTAAGTTACACTTTCGTAAGTCACTTATCGATCCAGTCCTGTCAGTGTCCTCGTCCCTTAGACGTTGTGGTTATTATTTTGGTGGGTGGTTCTCGTTGCGTGCGCGATAACTGGGCGAGCTTTAAAACACTTCTTTAAAAGAAACTTCTGGCCATCGGACTGACCTGTCCTCGACAGATACTGGATTGCCAGGAGCAACTTTTCACTGTTCCTTGTGGAAACCAAAGCTGTCCTTTCCTGTGGAGTGGAGCGAGGCGGAGCCGTTACTGTCACTTTGGTGGCATTGGCGTTTCTGGTCAAGGGACCTTGGGACCTCCACCTGGGCTGGAACCCGCCTTGGTCACTCGGCCCCTGAAGCAGGCCCCTGGGGGCCGGGCCTCCTGCGGCCCTCTGCCTGGCACTGAGTTCATCTTTGGCTCCTGGCGGTGTCCCTTTGTTTCTGCAGAAGGGGGGGGCTGTCCCGAGTGAGCCGCCCGTGGCCAGTGGCCCGTGGCCGTGGCGTTCAGCACCTCCTTCGTTTTGCTGGCACGGAGGGTGTGAGTCCCGTGCTCCCGGAGACGCGCTGTGGACGTGCAGCCCCCACTTCTTCTGGGAGGTTCGCTTCTTCATGCCCCCCTGTCCCCGGCTGCTCGTGGTGACGCCCCTGCTGCAGCCCGGCTCGTGAGCCCCCTGCTCCCGCGTCCGGGGTTCCCTCAGCTGGGCCGTCGTCCCACGCCCTCTCCCAGACATGTCGCTCGGCCGTTTCCCTGAGTTCCTTCCCTTTCGGACACGTTCGTCGGTGTTTTATAAACCAGAGCAGCCGGACGCGCGGAGCTGAGTTGGTCTGCCGGGGCGGGTCACTTGCAGAAGACGCCCGTGTGCTGATGCAGAAGACGGGGTTCCACGCGCGACGCCCCCTGCGGTCGGGGCGAGTCCGTGCCGCGTGCGGGGTGGGAAGCGAGGCACGGTGCGTGGGGCGGCGTGCAGGCGCGCCGAGCCACCCCTCGGTGCGGCCCCGGGGAAGCCGCGTGTCCCGTGAGCCGCTAGATGTGGGAGGCCTGGAGGGAGAGCGTGTGACCTGCGCTTGCTGGACTCAGGCGCGGGGTGGGGGGCGCTGGCAGGTCTTGCCGTGTCCCCTCAGGGCTCCTGGTCACCTCGCCCCGGGTCTGAGCCCCAGGAGTGGGGCCGCCCGGGTGGGACGCGTCTCGAGAACCCGAGTCCCGGGGTCCAGACGCCCTCGGTGTTGTCTGCGCCATCGTCCTGCAGCGGGGCGGGGTGGGCCGCGTCCCCAGACCCGTCCGATGAAACGCTTCAGACGCTCGGCTGCGTGAGTACAACGCCGCACGTGGGGGGAAGTCTCAGCCGTGGACCGACAGCGGAGGGTACGGAAGCCTCGAGCTCTCTCGACGGACCAGGGAGAGAGGACGCGAGAGCGAAGCAGACTCGAGGAGTTTGAGGCCGAATGAGGGTCAGAGGACGGCTTCGTGGTGACCCCGAGGGAGCCGGTTTATTTTGGGCTCGGGAGGAGGGGATCGTGTTCCCGGGGCTCCTTCGCGTTCAAGAAGCTTCGCTGACTTTTGAAGCATCTCGGTGACAACGCTCAAGCTTGCTTCCCTGTGTTAACGTTACTAGTTTTGAACTTTTACCTTCTCGTGACCTTCAAGACGGCGCCGCCCCCCGCCCACCCCTCCCCTTGTCGGGGTGAGTTTGATCGCGGGCGTCACCGTGAGCGCAGTGTTTGCCGTTAGCTGTCTCTCGGTTCCCGTGGGTGTCAGCGACAGCCCCCGCTTGCAGGAGCTCAGAGCGCGGTGTCAGCAGCTGGGTGGCAGACGGGCCCCCGGCTGCAGCGGTCACGCAGAAGCTCGGCGTCCCCACAGAAGCTCAGCGTCCCCACGGCGCGCGGCCCCGCCCGTCACCAGCTCTGGACAGGGTGTCCCCGGGCTCCCGGGAACCCCAGAGAGGCCCGGTGACAGGGACCCTTTACGTTTGTGGAACTAACAACCCGAATCCTTGCTCGCCGGCGTGAGGAACGACCTTCGTGAAGCGCGCAGCCCCACGCGTGGGCCGTGCGCGGGGTCACACGTGCGTGCTGTGGCACCCGGGCAGAACCGAGTGTTGGTGCCTGTGCTGTCCCTGTCCTGTGGACCGTGCCTCTTGCCACGGACGCCATCCTGGGGGCTCCCTTCCTGGGGGGTCCCCTCCTGGGGTGCCTCTTCGGGATGTGCTGGGACTTCCGGGTCCCCCTGCCCTTTGGAAGGAGGTGAGCAGAGGCCCGGGTTCCTAGGGGACGTTACCGTCTCCAAAAGCATCTCACTTGGAAGCCGGCAGGAGAGGCTGACGCTTCCCTCCGTCCTCACCGCGAGGCAGCGGTGACGGTGCCGAGAGTCCCCCCAGGGTGTATGCACCGGTGACGCAGAAGCGTTTGTAAACCATCAGTCCGGAGTTCGGCTTCTGGGTTTAAGGGAGCGCGAGGCCGTCCGTGAAAAGGCGTTTCCCCGTCGCGCGCAGCGGGTGGCCGTCCAGCCCGACTTCGCAGGAGTGGCGGGGAGGGTCGGGCCCGGTCACCACAGGTGGCATCTGTCTGGGTAGGGCCTGGGTCCCATGTCATAGCCCTCCCGAGGCAGACAGATCTCTTGCACCCCGGCCACCCCTGTCCCCGGGCACCCCAGCAGGACACTCTGGGGTGGAGGCTGGGGCCATGTCCACCCGCTGGGCCCCGTGTTTCAGTGACTTGCCGGGGAGGGTGTGGCGAATGGCTCGACTCACCCCTTCCCTGTCACGCCTCCCAAGGAGACTTCCGGAGTCAAGGTTTTGGACTTGAACGTTGGACCTCAAGGGAGTCATAGGCACCTTTGGGGGTCAGGCCCATTGATTTGTGGCTGTTTTGGGGGCACCAGGGTCCCCCGGCAGAGTGAGCTGTGTCCTTGCCCTGTGTGGCCACAGGCCACGGAGCCGCCTCTCGGAGTCTCGGGTGACGGACACGCCTCGGGCGCCCCAGGAGGGCAGAGGGCCCTTCACAGCTGAGAGCCTGGTGCTGTGGGGCCTGGGGCCTGGGGCCGCCGTCACCCTCTGCTTGCTGGGGAACATGTGGCCACGGGCCCCTAGATGTGCAGTCTCAAGTCACTTCAGTCCGTTGGGACCACACGTTGTTGTGGCCGGTCAGTTTGGCCGGCTCCTCCCGGGGCTGCGTGGAGGGCTGGCCAGGCTCGGGGGTGCTGAGGCTGCAGAGATGGGGTGCACCGCAGGGCACGTGGGGCTGCAAGGAGGGTCGGCCAGGCTTGGGGGGGCAGAGGCTGCAGAGACGGGGTTCACCTCTGGGTGCGGGGAGCCCTGTGGCTGGCCGGCCAGGCTCAGGGGGTCTGAGGCCACAGAGATGGGGTGCACCTGGGGCCGCGTGGAGGGCTGGCCAGGCTCAGGGTGGGCTGAGGCTGCAGAGATGGGGTGCATCTGGGGCCGCGTGGAGGGCTGGCCAGGCTCGGGGTGGGCTGAAGCCGCAGAGATGGGGTGCACCTGGGGCCGTGTGGAGGGTCAGCCAGGCTCAGGGGCCTGAGGCCGCAGAGATGGGGTGTACCGCTGGGCGCATGGAGGACTGGTCAGGCTCAGGGGGGCTGAGGCCGCAGAGACGGGGTGCACCTGGGGCCACGTGGAGGGCCGGCCAGGCTCGGGGTGCACCTCGGGGTGCGTGGGGCTGCGGCCGCCGGGCCCCGTGCTGCTCCCCGAGGTGGTAACTCACGTTTGCGTTTGGCCCTGCAGGGGGAAGGCCACGGCGCTGCTGCTGCTCCGAAGGCGTCACCTCGCCCGCGCTGTGCAACGGGGACCAGCGTCCCGGCCGCGGGGGGCGCCCGCCGCAGAACGGCCTCGGGGCGCCCGGCGGGGCGGCGGCCTGCGTGTGCCTGCTGGAGGACGGCCGTGCGGGGCGGCCCCGGACGCCCGGGCTCCCCCTGGACTCGAAGACGCCGGCGGCTCGCTCCCGGCGGGACGTCCCCGGCCCCAGAGCCACCGCGGCGTCCCCGTCGCGCGCGGAGCGGACCTTCCGGGAGGGCGCGGGCCCGCGGGAGGCGGAGCCCGGGGACCCGGCCCCGCTGGACCTCAGCCACCGGTCGACGCGCGGCAGCTCCGGCCGCAAGGAGGCGGCGCTGGCCGTGCACCTGTGCCCCTACTGCAGCCACCAGACGCTGTACCCCGAGGTGCTGTGGATGCACCAGCGCGTGTGGCACCGCATCAGCTGCACCTCCGTGGCGCCCCAGTGGGTGCAGCCCGACGGGCACAGGGGCCTGCGGAACCACCTGGTGTTCCTGGTGGGCAGCGGGCGCACCGGGCCCCCGCCCGCCCTGGGCGGCAAGGAGTGCCAGCCGCTGCCCGTCGCCCGCTTCACGCGCACCCAGGGCCCGGCCGGCTCGCCGCGGGGCGCACCTCGGAGCCGGGAGGGCCACGCCGGGGGCCCCGAGGGGCCGCGGCAGAGCGCGCCCGGCTCCCCGGCCCCGCTGCCCCCCCACAGGCCCCAGCTGGACGCCGGCCCCAGGCCCGGGTCCGCGGGCAGCGGCGGCCTCAGCCGGAGCGTCACGCCCACGCCCTCTGTCATCACCCGCCCCGGTGCCCAGCCTCCAGGCCCCGGCCGGCTGGGGGACAAGCATGGGGTCCCAGCGGCGGGGCCCGGCGCCGGCCCCCCAAGTAAGCACAGCGCCCCGGAACCTCTGAAAGCCAAATTTAGCCCTCAGCCTGCGGGTCCCCTGCTCGCGAAAGGCGACGGCCTGGCCCTGCCCCCCTCCACGGGGGCCCGGGGGGACGAGGCTCTGCAGGCCCCAGCCACCCCGCAGGCCGCCCGGCAGGAGCCGCCCGGGGGCCCCGAGAAGCACGTGGACTTCCTCAGCATCTTCAAGACGTGCATCCCTAGGGACTTGGCCACGCTCTACCAGGGCTGGGGCGGCAGCGGCTCCACACGCGAGCACAGAGGTAAGCCGGGGGCCGGACCCCACCGCGGCGCGCCTGGGCCCCGGGACCCCCGCGGGAGCCCCCCGCGAGCCCGTCACGCGTGGGCCCAGGGACCCCACGAGCCCGTCGGAGCCCCCCGTCTGGGCTCCATCCTGGCATCGGCGGGCCCGCGTCCCCCCACCCCTGCGTGCCCGTGGGGTCTGCATCCCTCCCCTCCTTGCTGATGGGTGACTGGAGCAGGCAGCCTGGTTGGCGCCTCACACGGGGCGTGCGCGTGGTCCCCGTGTCCAGGCAGACGTGACCGTCCGTGGAAGGGGCTGAGTCTCAGTGTCGTGCACGGCGGCTGTCCGTCAGCAGAGCCCCGTGGGTGGTGAACGCACTCCGTGAGGTGGGGGCCGATCCCCGTGACGGCTCCGCCTCCCTCCCCTACCGCACCTCGTCGTGACGCCGTTGCAGTGACAGTGCCAGCCGTCCCCACCGGCTCCGTCGGCCGCGATGCCCTCGGTCGTGGTTCCCGTGTCACCCTGGGCCCGCTGGGACAGCCAGGTGTGTCCCGAGGGCTCGGGCCATGAGCTCACCCCCGGGCCGTCCACGGCATCTACGACAAATCAGATAAGCTATCCACACGCCGACCAGTCACGAGCGATATTTCCCTTTTGATTAGCAATTACTGCTTCAATTAATACACTCTAAAGTGTCTAATTTATGTTCGGTGAATAGCTGATGTGTCCTCGACGTGACATATTCAAGTGCACGTGTGAGTGCGTGTGGGGGGTGTGCGTGTGGTGTGCAGGGGACACGTGTGTATGTGCATGCACGTGTGCATGTGTGAGTGCATGTGTGCGTGTGTGCATGTGTGAAGGACACGTGTGCACGCACTGGTGCCAGCCTTATGCAAGGGAGCAGTGTGCGAGCAGGAGTGCTACGTTTTTTCTGCAGCTGGTTTGGACAGGAAATCGCTAAAAGAATTTCTTAGAAAACAGCGTTACGACGATTTAGGTTTTGAACGCTGTGGTGTCACGAGTCTGTGTGGTCTGTTACCCGCGTCGCGCGCGTCCTGCGTGGCCTCAGTCACACTGCGCTGTGCACGGGGGTGGGCGTGCGGGTAGGCCCGCAGGCACGGGTGCTGTTGGCCGTGTCCGTGGGGCCCGGGCCGGTGCTCACGCCGAGGGCTGGGACAGGTCGCTCCTAAGCCGGGATTCTCCTGCCTGGGAGCGAGGGGGAGGACAGTGTTTCTGGAAGACACAGTTCGGTGGCCGTTGACGAAGCTGACAGTGGGGACGCACTTTGCACGCATAGTAGGTCCGCATACTTAGCCCTGTGCAGGCTGCCTGGGCACCCTCGGGAGGCCCGGACACGGTGTCGGTAGGGACAGCCCTCCTGAGCTCTCCCAAACCCCGGCAGCTCGCTTGGGTGTGGCCGTGGCCACCTGCGGTCAGCGGGCCGGTCACGATTTGGGCGTTGGCAGTGAATGGGGGACCTCGTCACTCTCAGCGGGAGGCTTGCCGTCGGTGACACGGGGACGCGTGTTGGCTGAGAGGTGTCCCGATCATGTGTGTCCCCGCACGCGCCCGTGGGGATTTCGCGGGCGAGGTCTGTCACGCCCGCCGGGCCAGGGTTGTGCCGCGTGAGGCCTGGTGGGCTCGCGGGGGGCTCGGGCTCCACTGTGTCCTCTCCCTGCCGTCCCTCCCGTCCCCGTCATCTGCGTCGTCCCTGTCATCCGCGCTGTTCCCGTCGTCCCCGCCATCCCCACCGGCCCCGCCATCCCCGCCGGCAAAGGGGTCCGTGTCCTTCTCGTCAGCCTGGCCGGCAGCATCAGGACGGGGAGGGGCTGCTTGGACAGACACCTCTGTCCCCTCTGTCCCCTCTGTCCCCTCTGTCCCCCTTCCACGCACACTTTACACTAGGACGTGGGGCTCGGGTCCCCCGGGGCCGGCCCGTGCCTCACGCGTGTGTCACAGCAGCCGCCGTGTCTCCTTCTAGGCATCCGTTTCCCGCCTGTGTGCTGCGTCCAGTCCCCGCGGGGGCCGCCCGGGGAAGGTCGCCTTCACTCCAGAGAGACGGGGAGCGAGGGCGCGGCCGGCTCGGGGGCGTCCCCGTCCCTTCTCCGCGGAGCTGAGCGCGGTCGGGAGCAGAGGGCGCGTTAGGCCAGGGCACGGAGCTGGGCTCGTTCCCGGGTGTCTGCCCTGGCCCGCAGGGACAGCACGGGGCCACCGCACGGGCCTGCTGGGGGGCGTTGATGGCTTGGCTCTGCGGGCTCTGCGTCCCCGTGCCCGGCGTGGCTGTGCTGTGTCACGCTGTGTCACGCAGTGTCACGCTGTGTCTCTCGATCGTCTGCTGTGCCGCTGAGCGAGCCCACGCTGGCCGGGCGCGCGTCCAGCCACCCCGAGCCCGCACGCCGCCCACGGCGTCTCGTGTGCCGGGGCGGGTCGCAGGGCCGGGCTCCCGTTCGCTGGGGTGGATGCTGGCTCGCGGCCCCGCGTGTGCCCGGCCGTCCGCGGGGCAGGCAGAGGGCAGACGGCCGTCCCCTGGGGCCCGAGGGCTCGTCCGGCCTGCTGCGCCGGACACACTAACGGTGTTCTCTCCCCACCCGGCCACGGCCGCACAGGGACGCCCCGGACGCAGGCCCGGCCGGGAGACCTCGTCTGCGCCGAGTGCGGGAAGCGCTTCCACCAGCCCAGCCAGCTCCGCGCCCACATGCGGGCTCACGCAGGTACCGCTGCCCGCTGTCCCCGTCCCCGCTGTCACCGTCGCCTGCGTGTCCGGGACGGGGGGCAGGTGCCCCCACGGGTGGCTTTGCCTTCCACGGTGTCCGGCGTGTCGAGGCCCCAGGCCGTGGGGGATGCGCCCTTGGTGACGGGCACCGGACACCCCAGCGTCCAGCGTCCGAAATGGGTTTTCCCCGCACGCGTGCGCCGTGTGCTGTGACGGGGGGACCCGCTGCAAGTTCTGTCGTCGGGAACGGGCTCCTCAGACACGAGCGCACCGCCTCCGGCGCCCGCCGCACCCGCACGCAGCTCGGCTTCCCCCGCGGCCCTGCCCGGCCCTGCGCCGAGCGCCTGGGCCCCTCCGGGGGTGGACGCGGGTCCTCATCTCTCCGTAAAGCTCTGCCTGAGGCCGTGCCGGGCTGAGGGCGGCGGGTGTGACCCCCACGGCACCCAGGGGAGGCCGAGGCTTCTGCCTCGGAAGCGTGAGGGCCGCGGGGAGCTGGCCCGCTGCAGGATGGCGGGTCTCCGGTAAGTGACGCGCAGGGCGGTCCCGTCACGGTGCCGAGTGCGTCCTGGGCGCAGCGCCCTCAGCAGGGCGTGCCAGGCGGGACGGGCGGTGGTCCGTGCGGGGGCCGCAGGCCCGGTTCCCGCAGTGGTGTCGGAGCCCAGCAGCCCCCTCCGCGGACGCCCCCGACCCAGTAGGTCTGAGCCGGTGGCGGCCGGGCCCCGGCGTGGCTGCTGCGTTGCAGGGGCTGCGCCTGGGCATGCGGCCACGGCTGAGCACCGGGGCCTGGAGCGCCCGTGGTGAGGGGTGGTGACGGGCGGTGACGGGCACACCAGGCGTGGCGGGTGGAGGCCGCAGCGCTGCCGTGGCCACCTCCCGCCCGGTGCTCAGCGCCCGCATCCGCGTGGAGACGTCACGCTCGGGCCCTGTCGTTCAGAGCAGGTGTTTCCGTCGCCCCGTGAAGGACGTCCCTGACCTAGTGTTTCACGCCGTGTCCCTGGTACAGATGCGTGCGTGGCCCGGCGTGTGGCCTCCGCACGGGGCCTGGTCAGTGTCCGCACAGCGTGGCCAGATGCCGGGGCATGGTGACGGTGGCTGCAGGGACGGTGGCAGCGGGGATGGTGGCAGTGGTGTCCTGTCCTCTGAGGGGCGCACGCCCGTGGCAGGTGGCATCCCGTGTTGTCCCCGGCTGCGGTCACGTGGTTTTGGAGCTCTCCGTCCCCCTTACAGAGTGTCTCACGCGCCCTCGTCTGTGTGACGGTCTTGCGTCCCGCGGCTGCCCCTGCCCGCCCGGCAGCGGCCAACACGACCTTCTGTGCGTCCCCGTTGCACGTGGAGACGGCGTCTCTACCCCCGCGTAGGTGTCCAGGCGCCCGCCTTCCCGAGTGGTTTCTATTGCGGGTTCATCACTGGTGTCCTGGGCAGGCCCGGGTGTGGCTGCTCACACGGGGGTGGTTCTGCCCAATCGGCGACCTGTGTGTGGCGGGCGGGGAGCAGGCAGCAGGGGGCGTGTCCTGGCGCTCTTCTCTCCTGTTCTGTGGCTCCCGTCCCCGGCCCGCGTCGCGGTTCGTGTGTCGGGTTCAGGGCGCGTGGCGACGCCGCCGAGCAGTCCTGTGGCGTGTGCACCGGGGCCGGGGCCGGGGCCGAGCGCGCTGACCGCCAGGCTCCCTCCCAGCACAGCGAGCTTTGCGGACGTGAGCTCACCTTTGACCCGGGGCATCCTCTCCCCGTGGGCTCAGAAGCTGCGGTGGGGGCTTTGTGTGTCTACGTCGTGTGATGCCGTGTGTCACACAGAGATGTCCCGGTGTGAGACCTGAGGTCCTGGCCCTGTCCGGGGGGACGGAGCAGCCGCGGGGTCACCGGCCTGGACTGGGGGGTCCAGCGTGCGGCGGTCATTCTCGCGGGGAGTGTCTGCGAGCGCCTGCGACCTCCGGGCTCTGTGACTCCGGGAGGGGCCGCAGGCAGGTTGCCAGGGGGACGAGGTGAGCGCTTTTCCTGTGTGTGGCTTTTCGGGTCAGTGGGCGGGAAAACAGCAGAGCCCCCAGGGCCCGGAGCCCCCCAGGCGGAGGCCGTGTTTGCTGGGGGGGGCCGTGTGGAGAGGGGGGCAGCCGAAGCACGAGGGTGAAGCTCAGGATTTGATCCTGGGGAGACGCCGGTGCTGGGCCGTGTGAACTTCGTCCCCGGGGCCGGGGGGCGCCCTGGGCCGGGAGTCCGGGGGTGAGGACGTCGGTGCCGGACGCAGAAGTGGTGTCGGGTTGGACTCTGTTGAGATGGATGGTCCCTGTGCGGCCCCCGTCCCCTGCCCCCTGTGTGGCCATGCCGTCTCCCCGCGGGCGCCCGGCAGGGCCGGGGTCTCCGCCATCCCCACGCTCCGCGCCCCTGGGCTGAGCGATGCCGACGCCTGCGATGCCCCCCGTGTCTCGGCGAAGCCGTTTGGGGTCCACGAGCTTCGGAGCCGTTGGCGGAACCCGGGCGAGGTCGTGAGGTCGGGGGCAGGGTCCCATCTGCTGCTCCGGGTTAAGGCTCCGCCGTGTCACACGCGGCTCGTGCTGTGAGCTCCCGGAAGCCGCCTCATTCTCTCACCGGCGGGACGGACGGGGGGACGGACGGGGGGACGGATAGGGGGACAGATAGGGGGACACAACCGGGGGGACGGATGGTGGGCTAGACGGGGGGACGGACGGGGGACGCAGCCGCGGGGTGGAGGCACAGCTGCTTGCGGGGCACCGGCCGGGGCGGCTCCTCCTCCCTCCTCTGTGGCGGGAGCGCGGGGCCCTGGAGGCAGAGGCGGCCGCCGTGCGGGGCCCCGTCCCGCTGCGGGCGTGGTCCCCCCAGCGCTGGGGGTGCGGGCGGCACCGCCTGGGCGGTCTCAGGGCGGCGCTGGCCTCGAGCGAGGCGCGTCCGCGTCCCTGCCACTCGCGAGGGCTCCTCGCACGCGTCCGTTTTCGGCGGCGGTGACTGAGCGCGGTGGAGCAAATGTCTAGTTCCTTCTCGTCGTCAGGATTCGTCGTCAGGAAGGACGTTTTTGACATTAGGGGTATCGTTGTCCTGTGGATGTTAGGAAAAAACGGGATATTTTGGTGTTGAGGAGAAATTGTTGTTCCATTACGTGGTTAAAAGAATTTAAAATAAAGTTCAAAACCAAGAACAATGAATTCTCTTTTTTAAAAATCTCCGTTTCTGGATTTAAAAGACAACTTTTGCTGAAATGTGAAAACTGGAGGAGTTTCGATTTAATTTTTTTGCAAAAGCTTAAAGATTAACAGTTTACTTCTTACTCTTCTGGATGTTGTTTTAAGGCAGCTAAGCTGGGGGCCCAGTTCCGTCCATCGGGATAACGGGGAACAGGAAACCAAGCGGCACCCCGTCCGTCTCGCCTCGCGCGGCGGGTGTCCCGCAGCCAGGGCCGGTCCCACCGGTGGGCGGATTTGGGCGGATGCCTCACTGCCTCCCGGTGCCCCCCGGGGGTCTCAGCGCCCCAGCATCTCCAAGTTCAGCTCGTTCGTCTCCCTCGTAAGACCCGGCGTCCGGAAGCACGTGTCCCTTGCCCTGAGTGCAGCGCGCCCCAGAGTCCCTGACGGTCACGGGAGACGGGTGAGCGGGTGGCGACACACCCCGTGAGTCCACGGCTGGCCTCGCTCCCTTGGCCCGCAGCCCTCTGAAGACTGGGGGGGTCCCTGCGTCCTGGGGGTGCAGGCATTGCTCGTAACGATGCCTGACTTCTCAGCTGGGTTTCATCGTGTCTCAAAGGCCTCGTAGGGCGGCCGTGTCAGACGGAGACGACCGGTACAGGGCGAGGTGCCGTGGGCGCCCTGCAGGGGCACATAAAGCAGCCACCTCTGTGTCTGGTCACACGGACCGGACGCCTCACGCTCCGGGTCGCCCCGTCTCGCAGTCCTTCTAACATAATCTTAAAATCTCTCCGAGCCCTGAGGTCACAGCTGAGTCCTCTGTGGACAGGACCCTCTCCTGTCCCCTCTCCCACAGTCTGTGTCTCCGGGTCCCGAGAGGGAGCAGCCCCGGCGGCTCCCCCGGGGGACGCATTCCGTGGTGCGCACGCGTTCGCGCTCGCTCTCGCCCGCCTCACCGGGTCCCCGGGGCGGGGAAGCCTGTCGTGCCGCTTGCAGCCACGTCCCGGGGACCGCCCAGCGTGAGCCCCGTCAGTCTGTTGGGCGCGCGGCAGTGGTTCTGAGTGCGCCCCCGCTCCGGACGGGTCTCCCCACGCCGACGCCGCTGTGCAGCAATGGGCGCCCCCTTCCCTTTGCTGCCGGACGTCCCCGTGTCCCCGTCACACGGCCCCTTCGGTGACTGACTCACACTGCCGTCCGTCCCGCTGCGGCCCCCCGTACCCCAGAGTCTTGTCGTTTGTCGTTCCCACGTCGAGTCGCCATTGACGCGCGGGGTCTGCTAACGGGCGGGTGGCGAGCTCAGCGTTCGTTTTAAGTAGGGAATTTCTGAGACGGTCGGTGATAGAGAGACACCTACTCTGTGACGCCGAGCGGGCCCTCCACCCCCTTCCCGGGGTCCTGGGGACGAGCTGGGGACCAGCTGGAACTTTCCACGAAGGCTGTGTGTTCTGTGCACGGTTGTCTCCAGTGGCCGGGGGCGCGTCATGAGGACGCCGGCTGAGGGTTAATGCCGTGAACTGGGGCGGCTCCTCCCTGATGTCCCCGCAGACTGTGAACGCTGCTGCCATCAGCTGAGGACGTGTCCCCACGAGGCTGCGGGCTCACTCTTGCTCTCGTTCGTGTTCCCCTCGCTGTCTGCCTGAGCTGGGGGGGGGCCCGGTTTCCCCACCGCGGGGGGCAGCAGGTGGGCGCACACCCCCAGTGCTGGCGGACGGCAGATGGGGGGGCTGTGCTTCCTTTGCTGGGCCCACCAAGTCGGCTCTGCTCGGGGACGGTCACCTGCGCACAGACCCGCCCGGCCGCTGGACGTCCACGTCCCTGGACCCCGCCAGCCGCCTCGCCGCCTCTGTGGCTGGTTCTGCGGCGGGGGGGGGGGGCCGTGGCCCGTGGCCCGTGGCCCGTCACCGCCCTGGGAGCGGGAGCAGGAGGGGGAGGGGTGGCCGTGTGAGCGGTGTGGGGGGGCCGCCGTGTGGCCGCGCTGTGCGGTCTCGGTGGGCGTCGGGGGGGACGCACCCCCGGCCCAGAAGGCGGTGCTGACCTTTCCTGCTTTCTCCCCGCTTTTCTCGTGCAGGGGAGAGGCCGTGCTAGCAGCGACGCCGTCCACGCAGAGCTGCTCAGGACTCAGGAAGGGGACCCAGCGCCCCCGCCGGCCGGCCCGACTGACCGCGACCCTGCCCAGCCCCCGCGGGGCAGCAGCGACACTCCAGACGGACACGGACACAGCCGCGCGGCGTGGGCCGGCGTCGGGGCGCAGACGGACACTGCCCTCGGGGGACCCCTCCAGCAGGCGCCCCGCGTGCAAGCAAGCGCGCCCCTCGGCCACCGCGCAGCCCCTCCCAGTGACCGTGGCGTAGCAGGCCCGGCAGGAGCACGGGGCGGCCGTGGGGTTGGGACACGTCGGAGACACTGGAAGGGGGTTCTGTGTGGGGGGCAGCACGGCCCGCGGCCCCGAAGCGCGGCGGGAGGCGCCACCCACTCGGGGGGCGTCAGCGCGTCCCCTGCCTTGTTCCGTGGCGAGCCCGTCGCAGGGGCAGGAGGCCAGACGGGGTGCAGGGGGCCGGCGACGGGGCTGCTCTCGTCTGTGGTCTGGTCACGGCCCCGCCCCCTGGGGCCCGTCGCGGTCCCCCCACGTGCTCCAGCCGCAGCTTGCCCCGCGCTGCGTGTGGGCCGAGGACGCCGGCCAGGGTGCTGCTGTCACGGGGGGCGGGGGCGCTGTCTGTTCTCAGGGCCTTCGTGACAGGGCTGCGCCTGCGGGCCACGCACAAAGGGGACGCCCGCCCGTCTCCACGGCCGCCGGGCCACCGCACCCCGGCTCTGGGCCCATGTCAGTCATGTGGGGGCGCTCCCCGGGCAGACCCGGCCCCAGACGGCCAGGGTGCTGAGGCTCTGGAACCTTCTCTTCTCCCCACCCCTGACCATCCGTCCCGGCACCCCGGCAGGCAGGCGGTGTGTGTCCTTGGTGCGCCAGGCGCCCCCCACAGCTGGGCAGCTCTGTGCCCGGAGCGTGGAGGCCCCAGGCCCTGGGAGCCGGCGGCCACATATACCTCTTCCCCGGTCCTGCAGATGCCAGCTCTGTGGTGGGGACCAAGGCCCGAGACAGAGGATCGTAACCAACCCCCGCGGTGCCCGCGGTGCCATCGTACCCCACAGACCAGGCGTTTCCTTGTCCGAGCGCCCGGACGCTGTGTGGGACGGTGATATTTCTGAGAGTTTCAGAGTTTTGCACATATGATTTTATGCATTATCAAAAGTTACTGCTGCCTTGAATGAAAATGTTCTGTGAAATTTTTTGCAAAAGCTTTACTAGGTTTTCTTTTTTTTTTTTTAATTGTGAAATTTTGTAAAGGCAGGAAATGGATTAAAATAAGCATGCTAAATATATTTTTCAAGAAAAGCAATAATTTTCCATGTACAGAAATTATCTTAACCTTGAATCCTGGGGAGAGCGACCGTTTACTCGACGCTGTAATCGATGACACAGTTTTTGTAGAAAATGGGCTTCTGATACAAAGATGTGTTTCAACACACACACACCCACACACCCTCGAGTGTGGTTTTTGTGTTCCGACGACTTGTTGAATTATTTTATTATTATTGTTGTTATTGTTATTAGTTGATGTCTGGGTCTGGATTCTACTTGTTACTAAGTTTAAATTACTTGACGGTTCCGGTTACTTTGTGACACGTGCAGACAATGCAATGTAACCGACTAGCTTATGTCCACACACGCACACACACTCACATACACACTTCCGTGTGTGTGTGTGTGTGTGTGTGTGTGAACACCCGGTTCTTCTTACTCGGTGTCCCCCGATGTTCCCATACCGGATGCACCCCAGAGCGACATGCCACGGTGGTGTGCGTGCCGGGGTCCTTGCAGCTCCTGCTGAGCGACTGTTCCGGAAAGTTCTTTTGAGCAAAGTTGCAGATACATTCCTCTGTCCACCTTAGAAGTCAGATGCCTTCCCATTGATGCATGTTCGATCATTTCAGTAGTGTCCCCAGAGTGCTACTTCCTGTGTGTTCTGGATTTTAGTTTCTTGGCTGAAAGTGGTGACAGCTCGGGAACCCCCAGGGGTGAGGGCCTCGGTCTGGGCTGTGCTCAAAGTGACACGGAGACGTCATGTCCGCTCCTGCTGGTTCGTGGCTGCCCCGTTGGCATTCAGGGCAGGGGGCGTCCTCCCGCACCCCTCTCCAGGGAGCTGGCCGAGAGGGGGCCGGCCACCTGAGGCAGTCCAGGTAATCGTGAGCTGCGTCCAGTGTGGACTCAGACGGAGGGGCCCTGGGGAGCGGGGCCCCGGGGAGCAGCGGCCCCCGAGCGCCGGCTTCTGCGGGCTGATGGGTCCTTCTGTGCCGATCACCAGCACCCTGTCGGTTTGTCAATGCGTGTGTGTCGGTTCGACCGTAGTGTTTAATATGATTTGTGTTTCCTTATTTATTTAGCCAGGATGTTTTGATTCGCTTTCCTCCGAATGGTAGTTTCTGCGCGGTCTGTCACCTCTGGGTGTCACGGTTTCTACTACCTCTGCTTGTCTGCTGTTTCCGCGGTTCTTAGCAGGATTTTCACAGTGTTGGCGGCTCCTGTGACATAGACAGTAAAGGGCCCGGCTGTCCCTGTCCGCATGGCGCTTCTCTGTGTGGGTCCCCTGCCCTGCCCCGCCTGTGCCACTCCGGGGCAGCTGTGCGGGTGGCCGTCCCCGCCCCACTCCTCCCCCTGCTCACCTCTCTTCCTGGCTGTCTATCAAATAACACGTAACAGGCTTATAGAAATCTTTCAGGTTATTCACTCATATTCCTTAATTTGAAGAAGAATGAACATTGACATTCTCTGAAAAACCAGCCATTGGCACCTTCTCTGGGAAACTGCTCGCTGTTCGGTCCCCTTTCTGCCCCCTTCCCGGGAGGGCTCGTGGCCGTCTTGGGTGGATAAACGTCACCTTGGTCAAAACACGATACCCATTTTCGAGCCAAGAGGACTTTGCCTTTTTGGGTTTTGGAAAGTATTAAGTGCTTTAAGAGGTTGCCCACTCACCATAGTTATTTATTTTTTAAACCAAGAAAGACACTGGTTTCCCGAAGGTTTTCGTGAAAATTGCACTGGGAATTAACGTTTGGCCAACTTGGCAAGATGAAGGAAGGTTGGTTTTGGCTCAGAATATCCAGAGCCGTGTTCACATTTGGCCACCCTGCCGCAGGTTCTAGAACGTTCTAGAACATTCTAGAACGTTCTAGAACGTTCTAGGAGCGCCTCGCAGCGGCGTGCACACGGGCAGGCTTGGTGGCGGCACTGCTGGGCGGCGGGCCGTCTGCGTCACGACGCAGGGTGACGGTGGTTCTCCGTCTGTGTGAGGGTGCTCACGGCCAGGCTCTCTTCACCCACATTCCTCCTCGGAAACGAGACAGGGTGGCACCCCCAAGCCCCGAGAGGTCCCAGCGGTGTGCACGGGGTGAGGGGGTGTCCGTGCCACCTCGCCTACCCACGCCGGCGTGCGCTGCCGCGGTGCCCGTCACGCCACCGCCTGTAGCTCTGCTGGGACCGGGCCACGGACGTGGTGTGGGTCGAGCAGAGAAGGACAGGCCGGGGCCTGGGGTGCTGGGGCCCGAGGCGCAGCGCCCCACGCCCGCCTGTGGCGATGGGGGCGGGGTTCATTCTTCATCAGTCTTGCTAATTATCCTTCGAGGCAGTAAAATGCAAAAGACCATAGAATTTGTATTTCTTTTTTTAAATACAGTTTATAACATTATATTTTGTACTCTTTATATTAGAATTTGTAACTAGATTGATGTATTTAACTATTTCTGAAAAAAAAACTATTCCATGTTTCCGCTGTGTGATAAAATATTTAGATAAAGCATATTCATTCTATTGGAATTTGAAATCAATAAAAAAACATCTTGGAGTTGTTGAGATGCGTGTGGCCTCTCTCGCCCGTCTCAGGAGGCGGCTGGAATCCCTTCACGGCTCATCTTGGTCTGTTTTTTACTTTTGCCGGCTGAGCGCGAGCCGAAGTGATGGTGCTTTTTCAGTTCTGGAAGCGCCAGAGTTTTTAGGGTGAGTCACAGATGGTTCATCCGAAAGGTGCTGAGGTGACCAGAGCTCCCCCTCCCCCCACAAATCTGTGTACTCACACACACACACACACACTTTTTTTCAAGGTGACTGTGTTTCTCATTTTCTCTCCCACCACACCTCATCTTTCCACACCGGACACATGCTCGTCTTGCCACATGAGCCACATGGGACGTCCGGGAATGGACACGAGTCCCGGATCACGGGGGACGGCTGTATCAGAGTGTCAGGGGTCAGAGGGTCTGGTGATCGGAGGCGGAAGCCGGGCCGGGACCCCAGGTGCACATACGGAATCCCCCTTAAGGTTGACAGGTGCGCCTGTGTCTCGGCTGCTGGGAGCTTGCATGTGGCTTTCGGCTCGGCCGCGGGGAGGGCAGGGGGCAGCGCAGGCCGTGGCCGGCCAGTCCCAGAGCACTCAGGCGGGCTGGGGGTTGGCCCTGTCACCCTGCGCGGACAGGCCTGTGGATTTGGGGCCCGCCCAGCAGACCTCGTCGGAGGCGGCTGTTGAGACACGGTGGGTACGGCCCCCTCCTCCTGCGTGGCTGAGGCCGTGGTGACACCACCTCTTAAACAGGTAGTGACGTGTAACTGAAAAGCCGGTCACACGGGAGCTGTGACAGACCACACCTTCCTGTGACACCTGAGGTAGAGAATTCAGGGGATGTGGGCCAGGACGCTCGTGGGTTCCAGCCCCTGTGGACACCGTGCCTGGGCCTCGGGGCCTGGAGGTGGCTGTGCTGCGTCCCCGGGGAGCAGCGTGCGCTCCCTGTCCACCCCTGGTCACCAGAGGGCACGCAAACGTCCGGCCACGTGCCCGGGGTCCTGGGGTCCTTGGGGGTTGGGCGGGAGATAGTGAGGGCACGTCTGCCGTGTCTGTGACGTGTCACGCATGTGCCGGATGCGGGAGCTGGTGGCCGCACACACCACGCCAGGCCTGGGGACGAGGCCTGGGGACGAGGTGTCCATCACCACGCAGTTCCGCCCCCGATACTCTCCTGCTCCTGGCGGGTGGCACGGTCCCCTTCGCACCTGTGTGATGCGTGTGCTCGAGTCAAAGGTGAGTCACTGTCGAGATGAATAAAGCTCCTGAAAGAAACATGACGTGCCTCGTCTTTCTTTGTGTGAGGGGTCCCTGCACTGTCCCATTTCCTCGCTGCCCGTTTTCGCGCCGGCCGCCGGGGGGCAGCACTCGGGTAAGACGGGTGGCCCCGGGAAGCATGTGGCAGTCACACACTCCTCCTGTCACTGTGCTGTGGGGACGAGAAAGGCAGGGAGGACGGGGCTGTGATGAGAAGGCGCCCTGGGCCCCGTGTGCAGCGTAGGACAGCGTGGCGGGGAGTCCGCCGGGGTCTCCACGGTGGGCGGGGTCCTGTGGTGGGCGGGGCCTGCGGAGGCCACTGGGGGTGTGGTGTGGGCGGGGCCTGCCAAGGCCACTGGGTGGGGCGCGGTGTGGGCGGGGCCTGCCAAGGCCGCTGGGCGGGGCTCCGTGGTGGGCGGGGCCTGCCGAGGCCACTGGGCGGGGTGTGGTGTGGGCGGGGCCCGCTGAGGCCGTTGGGCGGGGCTCCGTGGTGGGCGGGGCCTGCCAAGGCCGCTGGGCGGGGTGTGGTGTGGGCGGGGCCCGCTGAGGCCTCTGGGCGGGGCGCGGTGTGGGCGGGGCCTGCCGAGGCCGCTGGGCGGGGCTCCGTGGTGGGCGGGGCCTGCCGAGGCCACTGGGCGGGGTGTGGTGTGGGCGGGGCCCGCTGAGGCCTCTGGGCGGGGCGCGGTGTGGGCGGGGCCTGCCGAGGCCGCTGGGCGGGGCTCCGTGGTGGGCGGGGCGCGGGCAGGGCCGGCGCGGGCGGGGCCCTGCCGTCTCCCCCTTTCTGCGCCCGGGTTTGCCAGTAGAAGAGCGGAATCCGGGTCACAGGAAGCATCGCTCCCCACCTCCCCGGCCTCCTGTGACACGGCCTCCAGCTCCGGAGCCACGTTTAGAGTACTGTGGACACTGGAGCGGTTCCAGGGCCCGGGCCCGGGACCTCGTAGGGAAGGGGGCCCCTGGAAGGCGGGGAGGCGCGGGGGGTTTTGTCAGGCACCCTGAGAAACGCACGGTGGAACGTGGGCGTGGGAGGAGCAGGCTGGTGTCGGGGGTGGGGTGACCACAGGACCGGGCCACGCGTGCGGCCAGCTGCCCCAGGAGCCGACAGAGCCTGGCCCCGCGGAGGTCAAACAGGGGTTGGACGCTCATTCCCGAGGAAGCCCAACGGGCGGATTGAAACCGGGGAGCCTGCGGGCCTCGTCTGAGCCCAGGGTTGCTGGCTGTAGAAATCACAGAGAAAACTTTTGGGTTGGAAATGCATGCTGCCAACCCTGGGCGCCTGCCCGGAGGAGGAGGGGGGGGGCCGATGTCAGAGCACGTCCCGTCCAGGTGCACACGGGCTCTCCGGGCACTGAGGGAGGACGCTGGGAGCCCCGGGGGCGGCGGTGGGGGCGGGGAGGTCAGCAAGCTACAGGACCTCCCAGGTGGCCATGCGTGTCCCAGAGCCACTGGCCTCAGAGCTCTGAAACAGGTTTCTAAACCGATTGGGGTAACGGCTGAGAATTAAACCAACTCGCAGCTGCCATCAAACCTCAGTCCGCTGGGGTGATCTCTGAGGGGCTCTCGACGTGGGAAGGAGGGAAGTGATGCGGGAACGTCAGCGAGGACAGCCTGAGGACGGCGTCTCTGGGACCCCTCCCCCCACGTCCAGAACATGCTGCAGCTGTCACATCTGACAGAGGACAGGGGCCGAGATCACTGTCAATTAGTCTCTGGTGACATTAACTCAAAGTGAGGCTTCAGGCAAAGCGATCAGCAGCGTATGTCAGCAGGCGAGACACTGTGACAAAAACCCCCCTGTCACCAAAGCAGCTGCAGTGCGGAGAGGTGTGTGCGCCGCCCCTGAGTGACGGAGCATCTCTGGTCCTTGCAGTCCAGGGAGCTGGACCCGAGCCAGGGGGACAGCCAGTGGTCCAGGGGAAGCGTGACCTGAGGCGGGAGGCGAGTCCTTGCTGTAGGACAGACGAAGGCCGGGAGGGACGCCGTGTCGCTGAGGATTGGAGCAGGGCACCTCCCTCAGTGTGCGTCCAGGTGACGCACCTTTCAGTCAGAGGTGAGCTCGGGTCACCGACAGGAAGGGACAGTCAGAGGTGAGCTCGGGTCATCGACAGGAAGGGACGGCCCCCCGCGTGCAGGAGCCGGGGTGCCACCTGCGCCGCCCCATCCACGGCGCACGGCGCCCTTCCCACAGGCGTCGTTTCCTCATTTACAGGTGCAGAAAAACGGGAGAGGACGGCTTCCCCAGAGTGACAGCTGTACCTCGGGGTCGCGCCATCGTGGTTGAGGATGTGGGCTTGTCCCCTCCCCCCCACAACCCCCGTTCCCGCTCCGCCTGGATGCCCGGCGTGCAGGCCAGCGGTGACGACAGCCCTCACGGGACACGTGGCCGCTTCTCAAGCACGTGGCCGCGTTCCCCGTGGGCCACGTGCGCGCTGCAGGTGGGGGGCGTGGCCGCGCCCCCGCCGGCGGGACGTGGGCGGGGCCTCCGCTGGGTCGGGCCGGCCGGTGGGTTTCCGAGCTCTCATTTTGGGCCCCGAGGGTTCTCCCCGGAGAACACCCCGAGAGGAGGCTTCCTGCGGCCCTCTGCCCTGTCGACCGTATCCCGTCCTGTCCCTCCTGCTGAAGTCATTCTTCCCAAACCGGTGCCCGGGTGACCCCCGGTGACACACCCCCCTACTCTGGCCTTGAGGCCGCCACCCGCTTTACAGAGGCGTCTCATGCTGAGGTTGAATGCCGTAATTATTTCGACTTTTTTCCTATGGGCGGTTGCACACACACGCTCATCCGTGTGTCCATCTCCAGAGTCCACGGCTGCGTCCGGCCGAGGCGTGCCGCCTGCCGCCTGTCCTCTGTCCTTACGGCCGTTCTGGTGGAGCGTTTTTAGGAATTCCCAGACATCGCGACGCTCCGGCCGCGGATACCTCGAGGCAACGTTTTAAACACTGACCGGGACCGTGGCATCCCGCACGCCCTCTGGCCGCCGGCAATTTCCCGCCCCCACGGCCTGCCCATAGGGGGATGGCCCCGGTCCGGGTCCCCTCACCAGCGCACGTGTGAGCCACGGCACCGCACGGTTCGGTTGTCACGTGACCTTGGCGCCGGCCAGCGAGCTGATGAATCGCGTCAGCTTTTTCTGGGGACTTCCGTCCTGCAGTCTGCGGTGACCCCCTGTAGGAAGAAAACGGTAACTCCAGGAAATAACACCCCAAAGCTGCGTCCCTGCTGTGAACATACACGACGGTTTGGTCAGGAATTTGCCTGAAGTTCATTTTAAAATTAGACGATCACAAAACTTGAAATTTGGAAAACTCGGTAGAGACCACGCCCTCCGGAGTTCTCGTTCACACGGATGGAAACGGGTCTGACGGGTCCCGGTGCTGGGTGAACCGCTGCGATGTGGCTGCTTTTGTAACATTGTGGCGTAAGTGTCGCATTCCTCTCTCTTTGTAACATTGTAGCGTAAGCATCGCATTTCTCTCTGTAACATTGTGGCATAAATGTTGCATTTCTCTCCCTTTGTAACATTGTAGCATGTCTCATTCCCCCCCAGGCTTTGTGCCTTAGGCATCTCTGCCGTCTCTGTGTCCTCAGTACCCCGTCCTCCGGGATTGCCCAGGAGATACGAAACGCTGTCGTTGTGTATTCTTCACTGAGAGCTTCTCACGTGCCTGGTCCTGGCAGAGTCAGAAGCAGATAGCTCCGTCCTGGGACCTTCCCGTGGAGGATACGCGTGACACACAGGTGTCCCCTGGAGTACAGGTGTGACCAGAAGCGCACCGTCCCCAGCCAGGCGGCCCCGGAGCTCGCATCTGTGTTTCACGCCCGGGGTTCCCTTCCCTTCGCGTTCACCCTTCGCCCCTCCCCCGCGCCCACAGCGGGAACGTTCTGGGTGCCTGGCCCAACCCTCAGTGTCCCCACTCCTGAACCCAGCAGCGGCACTGGCTTCTCCTCCGGAAGTGCCTCGTGCTGAAGTTGCCGTGTCGCAGCACTAGGTGGCAGACGGTGGCCGGACATGGAGGTGAAGTGGCAGTGTCAAGGCTGCTCCCTGGCTCGCTGCCCCGCTCCGCAGACACGTGCTGGGCGGGTGAGGGCTCGCTGCCCTCCCGCCCCGTGAGCTCCTGCCGTGTCCCCCCGGTCCAGGCACCGGGGACGCCGGCCTTATTAGGCCTTTCGAGGACATGTTTCTCCAGGGGACACACAGGGCCGTTACGTGAAAACACACACACATGCGCGCGCACACACACACACACACACACACACACGCACGGGGTCTCAGTGTGATGAGTGTGACCAACAGGCTGGGAGTCGCATGGAGGGGACCTTCAGGTCACAGCCGGGCGGCGTTTCCCCAGACCAGAGGGGTGAGCGCCCGGCAGCCACGGGGAGAGGGTCCAGGTGACGAGCCGCGGACACCCGTGAGGCCCGCACGGCGGAGGGCTCGGGCTGGGGTGGGGGCCCCACGCCCACACGCTGTCCCACGGGGCGCTACGGCTTCGAGCTGTGGGTTTGGGAGCCATAGCCCAGTCCGTCGTAGTGACTATCTGTCACGAAGAGGATGCTGGGGAGGAGGGTGGCTGTGCAGGGACACAGCCCGGGGATGGTCAGAGGGGAATTGGGGGCAGACAGGCAGGTCCAGGCCGGGAGGTGGCCCTCGGGCCTCGCTCCGGGAGCTGGCCAGGCTGTGTGTGACACGATTCGCTCAGCCCGCCCCGCTGGCCCTGTCCACCCGGCTCTGGCCAGCCCCTGGATGGGACGGTGCAGGCCACACGAAAGGCCGGAAGTCCCTCGGGATTTGCGAAGGCCTGGCGGGGAGGCAGCTGACCTTTCCGAGCCATAATCCCAGGACGCGGGGTGGGGCATCGGGGGCAGGGCACAGCCCGTCCTTGGTCTCGGCCCCTTCGCCTGCCGTGAACACTCCAGACAACTGCGGGTTTCCTTATCGTTAAACAGCAGCGTCATGGGCAGGTACCGGAAAGCAGCTCTCGATGGACAAGTCAAGTGTCGGTAATGAAACCGTGAGACGTCCCTAAATTTTCCAGTGTAAGTGTTTTTCTGGATAAAAGCTTGAAAGTGAGTCTGTCCACACATGAAGAGGTCCACTAGCGACAGCAGCAAGAATACGCACATGTCCCCGTTTGGTCGTCACGTGGGAACCGCGGGGACGCCCGAGACAGACGCTGCGCCGCTCCGTGTTCTGGCCACCGCAGCGCAGCGCCTGCCGGCCTGGGGAGCGGCCGCGTCTGGTGGCCGAGGGAGCGCCGTCCGTGACAGGGC
The DNA here is from genome assembly GCA_004027375.1 of Macroglossus sobrinus. Classification (NCBI taxonomy): domain Eukaryota; kingdom Metazoa; phylum Chordata; class Mammalia; order Chiroptera; family Pteropodidae; genus Macroglossus; species Macroglossus sobrinus. The sequence goes on along the minus strand of PVKZ01006905.1, from coordinate 1,627 downwards.
ACCGGTGCCTCCGGACGCTCTTCCCTCAGACCCTCGCTGGGCTCGTTTCCCCGCTCCCTGCAGTCCTCGCCTCAGACGCCCCCTCTCCGGGGCCCCCCCTCTCCGGGGCCCCCCGCTCCCTCTCATCTGGAAGGCAGCCACCTCACTCCCGGCGAAGACTCGCTGCTCGCTTTGCCGCTGTTTGGCTTCGAGGGGCTGAGCAGCGTGTATTATGAGCGTACACGGTGTGTATGCGTGTGGGCGTGGGCGTGAACGTGGGTGTGAGCGTGGGCGTGGGTGTGAGCGTGGGTGTGAGCGTGGGCGTGAGTGTGAGCGTGGTGTGAGCGTGGGTGTGGGTGTGAGCGTGGATGTGGGTGTGAGCGTGGGTGTGGGTGTGAGCGTGGAGGGACATGGGTGTGAGCATGGGCGTGGGCGTGGGCATGAGTGTGGGCATGTGCGTGGGTGTGAGCATGGGCATGGGTGTGGGCGTGGACATGAATGTGGGCGTGGTCATGGGTGTGGGCGTGGACAGTTGTCTGTCTCCCCCCAGGTCTTTATCTCACATGGAGCTGCAGGCTGGTCCTCTCTGTCTCTGAACCATTGTCTTCTCCAGAAGCAAAGATTCTACCCAGGACAAGGGTGAGATACGGATGATGTCACCATCACCATCACCACCATCACCACCATCATCATCATCATCATCACCATCATCACCATCATCACTATCACCACCATCACCATCATCACCACCATCACCACCATCATTGTCACCATCACCATCATCACCACCATCACTGTCACCATCACCATCATCACCACCATCATCACCATCGTCATCATCATCATCATCACCACCACCATCTGCAGAGAGCCGGATCTGAGCCTGACCCATGGCTGAAGAACTGGCAAGGCCACTGGCTCATGTCGCTTCCTCTGCTGTGTGCTGGTGTGCGTGTGTGTGTGTGTGTGTGTGTGTGTGTGTGTGGTCTGTTTTTCTCTTCTTTTTAAATAATTTTAGTTACTCTAAAGTCAGATATTTCCCCCTTTTCAATTTATTTTTTAATTCCAACGGCTTCCCTTTAATATTACACTACACATGTCAATCTTTTTAAAAATTAGAAAAGATAAGTAGGAGAAGAGAGTCTGAGCCCCGCAGTGAGGAGGCTCTCCCGCCCGTCCACCCGCGGTGCGGCCTCTCCACCCCAGGGACTAACCCCCCAGCCAGTCCCCGCCGGTGCCCACCGTTCTCCCCCAGGAATGGACGTCCCCACGGGCGAGCGCCTCCGCCCGGTAATCCACGTAGTTCCCTCTGCAAGAGACTGCGTTAAAAAAAAAAAAAAAAAGGTTTGTCTGTTTTGAGAAGTGCGTGCGCCACCATCGCGCTGTGCCACGGGCGTGTCATAATATGACATGGTCCCTGCAGTGAGCTCGGTGGTGCTGTGACTTACATACAACGTGGCTGCTTTCGGAGTTTTGACCATGTGAAATCCAGCCGAAGGGTTCCTTACGGACGCCCCCGCTTGCGAGACGGGTGGGCCTCCGATTCCGAGGGGGCGGAGCCCAGGTGGCCGCCCGCGGGTCACGAGCAGTGATGCGCGGAGCGCCACCTCGCCGTCCAGACGCAGGCGGACCCTGGCGAGGACAGGGG
>PVKZ01006904.1:0-28855 GCA_004027375.1 Macroglossus sobrinus | reverse complement strand
TCCCTCCCTTTGCCCCTCTCTGGGCATCTCTGAGGGCTGCCTTGCCGGGAGCAGCTGTTGATTCAGATTTTCATCAGGACTTTGGTAATTAAAACTCGAAGCTCTTCAGACATTTGCGTTCCGTTACACTGAAGGAGCAGCTGTTTAAATTTGGGGCAGGGAACCAGAGCCTTGTGCGGTGAGCCGGGGTTTAGATTAATCATGTCTGTAGATTCACTCCCCTTCTCATCATCCAGATAGAGGCTTTGGGAAAGCAACCCCCCCGACCACTCTTTGTCTTCCATTTATGTGAACAACTTCTATGTTCTGGGCTCTGCGCTGTGTTGCTTATGGCTAATAGTGTATAACTTGGAGCCAGACTGCATGGGTTCGGATCCCAGCCCTGCCTTTTGTCAGCTGTGTGACCTTGAGCAGGTTGCTTAACCTCTCCATAGAATGCGAGAATTGCTAGTGTTTGCCCTAGATGGTCTGAGCATTGAGTAAAATAATCGTAGAGGCCTGAGCACAGTGAAAAAGTGCCTAATTAGTGTTTGTTTATATTACGGGAATTTTATTCAAAGCCCCTGACAGCTCAGTTTACCATATCTTACCCTGTTTACAGAAAAAGGAATGAGCCCTGTGCTGGGGAAGTCATGCATCTGAGCACCTGCGGGCGGCGAGTGGGGTACGGGGCGTGGAGCTCCGGTCTGCCTGACTGCAGGCTTGCACCTGTCACACTGCGTGCCTGGCCCCCTCTCCTCTTCTTCTCATATCATCTTTGTGCCTTTTGATCCTTCCTTCAACTTCGGAGGCAGTAGCCTCAGTCAGGGAATTGCCAAACCCTATTCCATCCCACGAGCAAGGAGGAAATCCTGGACTGATAGGTCTTGCTGGACCCGAGCTTTTCACAGCTTCTCTTACTGCAGACATTCACACATTTCCACAGCAACCTTAAAAATACCATCATCGCCCACGCTTCACCTTCCGGGGGCCATCGGGATCTTGAATGAATGTGTGTGTGTGTGTGTGTGTGTGTGTGTGTGTGTGTGTGTGTGCATTCTCTCGGGTGTACACACGCACACAAATGCACCCACACACCAGCAGGAAAACATCCTTTCTCTGGTGTTAACAGTCTACGGCCTGGAGCAGGAGTTGGAATAACCCCCATCTAGAGTGCTTGTTCCATCAGTGATAATGGAGGCAGTGCTGCCGGCAGCTGCCATGCTTTCCTGAGCCCGCTGCCACCCTGCTGGGGCTTGCCATACATTATTTAATTCCATTCCCACAACAGTCCTGCAGGTAAGTGTGGTTTTCTCTGTGTTGCAGATGAGGAAATGAGACATGGAGGGGTTCAGAAACAGGCCCCTGGACACACCGGGAGAGGTGTGAGGCTGGAGTTTTAACCTGGCTTTGTAGACCCTGGAGCCCATGCTTGCTGCATGGGTTCTGACACGTCTGGTGAATTCTCCCTCGGAAATGTCATTCCATGGGGCTCATAGTCAGAGTCCCAAGGTCCTCTGGGACGTGCTTCCAGTGGGACATTTCTCTCTCCCATAGAACATGTATTCTTTGATCCCTTCTTTGATGCTGTAAGCTCCCTAAAAGCACCAGGTGCAGTGAATTGTAGTTAAGAGTTACTTTGAAAAAATATTTGTTCTCTGCCACTTGAATCTAATGGTTACTGGAGAGGAGCCAGGAGTGGGGTCCAGGCACACGGCTCATTGCTGGGTCTGTGACCTGGGGTAAAGCAGTGCCCGAGGATCCAGGCAGGCTCAGGAAGTGAGGAGAGAAGTGGTGGGGAGGGACCCACCGCCTGCATGGGATCGAGGGGGCTTGTAGAGGTCTGAACATGGCTCAGGTTTAATCAGGGAGGGAGGGCAGACCGGAAATTGTCCTTCTGGCAGGGGAAGAAGCCACATCACAGAGACCTCAGGGTCTGAAGGAGACTCACGAGCTGCCCTGGTCTGCTGTGCAGCCCTAGGTATCAGTGGCAACATGCTAAGCCAGACTTCCCAAAATATTAACTTGCTATTAGTGCAGGTGGTACTAGGATTCGTCAAAGCTTGCACCAGAGGCCCGGGAGCCTTCAGGAGGAATTCTTCGAAGCCACCAGTGCTGCAGAAACTGGGCTTGTGCACCTGCACATGCCCTCGGGGGATGATCTAATCGTTCGTTGCATTTCTCCATTTCAGAGGGAGCTTTTCCTCCCCGAAAGGCAGTGCCATACAGCACAGTGATCCCCACGTTATGGACCAGGAACCACCCACACCGGATTCACCTGGGAGGCTCTTTACAATAAGGATGCTTAGGTCCCACCCCTGAACTATTGAATGAGAATCCTGGAGCACAGCCCAAGAACCTGCATTTAACAAGCTCCCAGGAGATTCATGAGACCCACAGAGTTTGAGAACCGCCTGTGAGGCTATAAGAACACAGTTTTGTAAATCCTGCAACCTGTGTTCAAATCCCCACTCAGCCTCGCCAGCTCACCTTATCTCTTAGACCCCATTTCCTTATCTGTAAAGTGAGGTTAGCAGCAATAGCTTTCTTTGGGGGGTGGCTGTGGGAGGAGACTGGTGTGAGGCTCAGGCAGTTTAGTAGCTATGATGTTCCCCTCACATGTTAGACATTTTGTATGAGCTCACTTTTTTTCCCCTTGAGGATGTAATTCAAAACTACTTCACTTACCCTTAAACTATCATTGCAAAGAGGTTGAGGTGGGGTTTAGGACCAGGACTAGGGCCCTGGTTCAGGTTTGTATGGAGTTTAGCACAACTCTGGGCTCCTCTCACTAATTTTGCTCCTTGTAGCTGTACTTTTGGACGTCAAGCTTTTGTTTTGCTCTGTAAGTGTGGTCAGATCCTGGTGCTCAATGCATTACCAGAGTGGAAGGCTGTTTTACTTGCAAATGCCACAGCCTTCCTTAGCTAGCTGTGTGCTGTTTTAACCCCAGAGATCTTCCAGGGCTTTGCAGCATAGACTGTAATTGGAAGAAAAAAAAATGAAGGGTTAAAGGCAGGTTTAAAGTAGTGTTAATGTGAATTTGTGAGCAAGTCCATAGCATGCATCTGAATGCACTTTCCAGCTTAAAATGGGCCAGGTATTGATGACATTGGACCCTGAGGACCTGAGGGAACCTGGGCCTCCCTCAGCCTGTGAATGCACCTGGGGACTGGGGATCGGTGAAATTGTCTACCCTCTCCAGACCTCAGTGTTACTAAAGACAAAATGGGGATAGTAATGCACTTGCCTTCTGGGGCCTTCATGAAGATGGGCTGAGAAGAGACCTGGGCAGAGTGTGCTGTCACCTCGACAGTGATGCAGGAGCACAGCCTGCCTGCCTGCCACCTGGAAAGTTGTGTGGCAGGTGTTTTCTGTCTGTCAGGAAGCCTTAACTCAGTTTTGATCCCCATGGTTTTGCACATTGAGGAACGTCGTATGTCATTTGTCTTAGAGATGGCAAACTCATGGACCGTGAGCCCAGCTCGGCGCACAGCTATGAATTCTCCTGAGTATACATTATTCTTTAAAAATTGCTTTGGGATGCCTTTAGATAGGAATTGTATTCTTTATTTTATTAAACGTTCTACCCCTCTGTATTGCCCAGTCTGTCGCTTTGCTCATTTATAGTACCCGTGGACCCAGAAATTCCCTGAAATTGACCTTTAAGTTCTTGATTCCCAGATACAGTGGAAGAACATGCTACATATATGACTGGCCCTCCTGTAGCCATGATCTGGCACCAGCTGAGTGGTGATGGGGCAAGGGAGGAGTATTATTGAATGTCACCTGACTACTAGCATCAGAGGTAGGGAACTTTTCAAGATAGCCATGGGTGAGGTGTTGGGAACTATGAGGTGGGGCACCAGCCCAGCCAGGGGTAGGAGGTCTGGTCAGGAATGGCTTCTAGGTTAAACTAGGCTGAGATGTCAATCATGAGGTAGGTGGTGGTAGGGGAGGGACTCTCCTCTCCAAGGCTGTCACCCTCGATGTCAGTGTTTCTGTAGAAAAAGAGATTTCTACTCAAAAATGTGTAACTGAAGATAATTTTTATGAAGCAATTCCTGGAGGTGCAGGCAAGGCTGAGGGAGCCCCCAGAGGAGTGCTGAGGCACCGGGGAGAGGCTCAGAGGAGCAGGTTTGGAAGACAGTGGTCATGTTGTGAGCTTGCCATGTCTGTTAGATATCCATGTGCATATGTCACTTAGGCACTTAGAGGCGCAAGTCGAAGACTCCAAGGGACAGATCTGAAATAAAGATAGAGAATGGGGGTCTTCAGTGTATAGATGCTATTTAAAGTCATGGGCTTGGATTGAGATATTTAAGAAGTAGAGAGAAAAGAAGCAATTCATGGCCCGAGCCCTGAGCACTCAACATCTAGATAGAGGTCAGGACGAGGGGAAGTCCAGCCCGGAGGCCGAGAAAGAGTGAGAACCTCATCTGGAATTTTCGACACAGTTGACCATCCTCTGTGTCAACATTGCTGATAGGGCAGGTGGGATGAAGTCTGAGACGTGACTTTCAGTTTCAGCAACATGAAAGTCATGGGTGACCTTGGGGGGTGTGGTTTTACTCTCCTGGTGGCAGTGAGACTCTGATCAAAGTGGGTGCCTGATCCAGGGGCTCGAGATCAGACACCGACCATGGGAACATTTTTCAGTTTCTTCTTGTTCTGAGGGGTTACGAAGAGACAGCGAACATGTACCCGCCTTTACACGCCTCTAATAGTTTTTTATTTTGAAAGAAAAAAAGTAATAAAGAAAATTTGGAAAATGGAGAAAATGAAAATAATACCCTGGACCCACCTCTCTTGTATCATCGCTGATAGAATATATTTGAATTTCAGCCCCCAGCCTGTACCATGCCTTTAATTATTATTATTTTTTTTACTATTGTACTGTTAGTGCAGAATCATTTTTATCTTGCTTTTCTCGCTTAACATTTCATCATCGGTGTTTTTCCATGCTGTCTCTTTGCCACGGTAACCTCAGTAGTTAAAATTTGCATGATCTCATTAGGGCCTATTCCCAACCTCCATATTTCCTGCAGAGCCTGAAACTAATGAAGGGGATGAAGAAAATGTCTGTAAATATTTTGTTGTTTTGCAAACACAAGCACTCTTAAATCCAGTTTAATGATTGCTCAGTTTAATTAAACACTCTTGGTCTTACTCGTTACCCACTTCTCTGCACTGATTACGGCTCTGATATGAAAAGAAAGATTCAAATGCGCCTTTCAGGTTTTCTTTCTTTTTTCTTTCTTTCTTTCTCTTTCTCTTTCACACACGTGAAAGGAGACATCTGAAGGGGGAGACTCTGAATCTGCTTTGTGCATTCTTTGGTCCCACATTACTTAATAGTCTTTTGTGTGTGATAAAGTTCTCTAACCTTTCATGTGTGTGTATGGGGAGGGGTATCCCCATACCTTCTTTCTCCCCCTTTTTAAAAAATGCATTAAGATGTTAGTTACAGACTATAAAATTTAAGTGTGCCATGTAGTGAAATTTGTTCACTGTATACAGTCCTATAGCCACCATCCCATTAAGATAAAGAATCATTCCCTCACCCTAAAGAGTCCCTTCCCTCACCTCCTCCTTCTTTACTTCCTGTCACCCCCATTCAACTCCTTGCCCCAGGCAACCACTTATCTGCTTATTGATACTATAGTTTTTCTGCTTCTACAATTTTATATAAAAGGAATAATATGGTATATCGTCTTTTGCACTTGACTTTTTTACTTAGTCCACTGTTTATGAGATTCAGCCATCTTATTTTGTGTATTAATATTTCATGCTGAGTAGTCTGCCATGTGAAGAATCTACCACAATTTGTTAAGCCATTCACTTACTTTTTATTCCCTGTCTGACTCAACTCACTCACTTTATTCATTCTTAAATTGCTAGTGACAGAAACAGCCAGAGAGCTTCTTTTAATACGTTTTTGATCACCTAGGACAATCAAAATGCTGAGTGCTCCACTGTACCTGTGCTTGCCACAGTCCCCTAATGAGGTGATCATAAATTGTAACGGAGCATACTGGAATCCTAGGTGGGGGCTGGGTTCTGAAGTCCACAGATAAATTGGGAATTGCAAATGGTCACAATTACCCTTGGAAAATTCCTTAAGGCACCCATGATAAAGTGTGTTTAGTTGAGTAATTCTTATGCACACTGCAGTTCAAGATCCTTTGAACTACACTAAAGGGAAGAACAAAAAGAAAATAACTATGCAAATGAGTGGGACAAGGGAGGCATTCTGCATTTAGTGGGTGGGAATTCTAAGGTCTTCCTGCTCTGTCTTAGTGTTGTCTCTGTGACTTTAATTCCAGTGATTGTGTGTGTGTGTGTGTGTGTGTGTGTGTGTGTGTGTGTGTGTGTAGTAGGGATTTAATGAGATAATATTTGCAAAAACAGTTACCCAAGGGGTTGGCACATAGTGTATGCCACAAAATGTTTTATGGATTTGAACCTACCTCTTACCGGATCAAAATCATGTAGTCCCACCCCCCTCCGCCCTTTTTTTGAAAAGTTGTTCAGAACTCTGCTATCTGATCTTAGTCTTTTCCAGCTGCCAGTCTCCGGTGCCTACCGACAGATAAGCCATTACTCCCAAGCCACAGAGCACCGGTCGCTTAAGCCCATTGTCCCATGTCTGTGTTCAGAGTTCAGTTCTTGAATGGATCTCAGAGGGCAGGGACCAGCCACCCTCAGTCACCGAAGGGGAGAAAAGCATCTTTGCTCTCCTGCTGCCCAAAGCCCCCAGGGGTTTTATTTCTTAAGTCATGTGCTGTTTCAATTCCCAGCTGCTTGGCCCTATGAGAAGATGTCCCTTGCTGTCTTTCTGGGGGGTGGGGAACCAGCACTGAAGGGGCTGGAGAGACGATGGGTGCCCCTGCAGCTTTACAGAGAACACTTCTCCAGAAGCGATTTGTGTTTGTGTCTGGGAGGGGCATCAGCCTTCATTTGTCTGCGTCATCTCCTGGTGTCAGGCCTCCGTCCCTGAGACATGGGAGCTGCTGCCGTCCTCTGCCTTATGAAATCTGTTTTACGGTTTAGGGAGTCGTGTGAGTGGTGCAGCATGAGCCAGGGGGGCCTCCCTTGGCGTTAAGGAGTGGAAAGAGAGTAGACGAGGGAGATAGGCGGAGTTCAGATGTTTAGGGCGTCAGGGTTCTTCTTGCCCACCTTTTCCTGGGAAGAGTCATTGATGGAGCACACACACAAAATCCCAGAAGCAAGGACCAGTCCTTTTAACCTGAGCGGGCACTCTCTACCCACTGATTGTAGTGTGTCTGATAAGCTGTGTTTGAGTCTCAGGTGAGAGTTACGTTTCTCTTTCTTCCTTCTGAAGACAGTGTCAAAGAAAAAAACTTGCAGGTTGGACAGTAGTAAGGAAGGAGTTTATCAGGTGTGACTATTGCTGTGAGGGCGGGAGGGCTATTGCAGAGGGGAGACCTGGATGTGGTGGGTGGGGCGAGCAGGTGTCCTCTTTGATGAACTGAGCAGGAAATGTTCTTCTCTTGGTTAGCCAGTCCTTGGAAGGGGCCTGTGGAGAGGAGAGAAGCCTAATGTTTGGTGAAGTTCAGTTAGTGGGTATTATTTTGTCCAGATTGGTTAGCAGAGACAAACACTTTGGCTGATCATTTCTGAGACAAAGAGTGTGCATTTGGGCGGGGATCTGTGTCTGGCCTCATCATAGGTAAACAGAAAGGCTACCCCAAGTCTTATCTAAGCCATATGGGGAAGAGCAGCCACAGAAGGGCAAGGTTTTTTAATTCTTACTGTTTTCCAGGAGCACAGGGCTCAGTAAAGTTCAACACGATCATCAGTAGATTCTGTCCCGACTCACCACTCACCTTGTTACCCAGGAGGGCCTCTCTGCCTTCGCACATGAAGCCAGCACTCTGGCACCAGCCTTCGAGAAAGCAAAAAGCTTCACTGTGACATCGACTGGCAAGGAGACAGGAGGCAAGGCTCAAATCAACTCCCTGATTGAGGGTTCGGGGTGGAATTTAAGGGATTTCAGCACCGGATCTTCCTACACAACAGACCAGCCTTTCACTTCTGAAAGCGTTCTGGCATTCCTGTCCCCGTCCCGTCCCAGTTTGGTGCCAGGTGTAATGTGCAACATTCTCTCCTTTGCACGCGCTTCAGCTGCGTGCCTTGCACTTTTATCTGTTGTCTCTGAAAAACGACTCAGCGTCTTGTAAGAATCAGGATAGGGCCAGTTTGATCTGATTCTGTGGTTACCGCCCTGTTGCAAGAATGGGCAGCACTGGTTTACTTCTCATCTCTGGTCTCCAGGATAACATGGGAATATGGCGCCAGAGCCTACCCAGGTGGGCTTACAACCCCTGAGCCTGGAAGTGGGAAATGAGAGAGCAGGCAGGTCAGAGGACTTGGCACCTGAGCTCAGGTGCGCAGAGCAGTTAAGATGCCGCTCTGAGGTGCTGTGACTCTGCCCACTGTCAGACTGTAGCCCGAGGAAGGGCAAGCTGTGCCAACCACGCGAGCAGTGCCCCCACCCTGAGGGAGAAGTGTGTACTCTAGGACGATGGAGGATGAAGGAGGGTCGTTAACCATTCCTGCCCACCTGTTTTAACCAGCTTCACACTTGAGCTGATTCCTCACTTGCTGTGTGACTCCTGAAGGCAGTCTCCTTGTCAATAAAACAGAGACAGGGGCATCTGCCTCACCCTGCCAGCTCCTAAGCACATGGGAGTTCTCTTCTATTCGGGATTATTGGGAAGGCAGGAAGCAGTGTGATCTTACTGGCTAATCGTTTACAGTTTTTCTGAGATCTAACTTTCGTAGCAAGTCGGCCCTAGTGAGTGAAATGGCCTTTGAAAACAACCATGGTTTATCTGTCTCCTGCAGTAAAGCTGCAGACACGTCGGGAAGAGTCATCTCAGGTTAAGCCCCCTCTGCTACTAAAATCATGGCGATTCACTCACACATCCACACCTCGGCACTGCGTGGAGCAGAGGGCATGGGTGAATCAGGTTGCTATCCTGTGGATCCACCCGCACCACCTCACTAGGCAGCCTGCCCAGCCCGCAGAGCAGCGGGCAGCCCTCAGACATGGAACCCTTGTGCAGGCGGCGGGCAGCTTGCAGACGGCCATCAGGAAGACACCTGTAGGCCTTGCCTCCCGCCCAGCCGGGCCTGAGGTCCTGTTCCAGGAGGCTGAGTGTGTCTGCTGTGGGGGGCCTCTCAGTGGTGCCATAAGCTTTTTAATAGCAGCTCAGAATTTGTAGCACCAGCTGGGCTCTCAGAGAGGTCCTGGATGACGAAAGCCGTCATCCTGGGAGCCATTTTTTCTTTGCTCTGACGGCCAGACGGTAACAGGAACACTAGCGTAACCGTCTCACTTGGACAGGCCCAAGTTTGGGCTTCCCTTGCTTCCTTAATTGCATCTCTCTTTTTCCTCTTTATCTCCTGGTTTATAAAGTCACTGGATAGCACATTCATGAAACAGGCTGTCTAGGGAAGGCTAAGGGCTTGAATAATCGAAGTTGGAAAGGGTGCCCTGAAGCGACGTTTTCCAGGCTCCTGCTGCACACAGATTTGGTTTTCTGTGTTTGTTTTATTAAATGTGTTTTCTAAGACCTCAAACATGTAGCACAGAGGTGCACAGAATAGCAAAATGAACCCTTGTCACCAGACATCAACAATTATCACCCCATAGCCCCATCCACTTACCCCTTATGGATGATTAATAAGCTTTTCCATTATCGCCCAAATTCCCTCATGCTGTCCCTTTGTTGTCTAACCCTTCCCCACCGCCAGCTCCTGCTAACCACTGATCTGTTTGTGCTTCCTATAGTTTTGATTTTTCCGGAATGTCAGATAAATGGAATGAAGTATTATATAGCTTAATGAATCTAGCTTCTTTCAGTTAACTTAGAGCCTTTGGTACTAGTCCACGCTCTTGTGTAGGTCAAGGGTTTGTTCCTTTTTATTGCTAAGTAGTATTCCATGTTTGGTTTTGGGATTATATTCTAAGGATCCTGGGACCTGTAGATGGCTGGCATTGCCTTTATGGGTGATTTATCCAAGCACGTGCAGTAGACCTGGCTTCTGAGGAAGAAGGGATGTGAGCTCAGGAGGCTGATCACCTTGCCTTCCCTGAAATGAACTGCTGTGACAGAAGATTGTGCCAGTCTGGGAACTGGAAAAGGGGCCATCCCACTGCCTCACACTCAGAGTAGTTTCTAGGAGATACACTGATGGAATTAGATTCGAGAGGTTCACCTGGGGTTGATCCACAAATCTCTTTCCTGAGAAAGCAAAAAACAATCCTGGCTGTGAAATTTGTCAAGGGAATCGATAGGACGTGTTCACAAATGAAGATGGATACAACCATCAAAACAAAACAACAAAACAAACACCCATCTGCTCCAGTGGTATGTTAAAGGGGTGATACAGCACTATACAACAGGATTTATTCTAGACATGTAGGGAACACTCAACATTAGGAAATTAAATGGCATACGTTACATTGATAAATAAAATAGAACCAACCATATGATGAGTTCGATAGTCTCCAAAAGGCTTTAGAAACCTTTCTGGTTTTGAAGTCAACAAGGAATGCAACACTCCAAGTGCTTTAGTCGACTGGAAATTGAGAGAGGAGTTCTTATAATACTAAAAACAAAGACAAACCCCCAAACCCTATTCTAAATCTAAAGCTCATGTCATCTTTGCTGTGAAAAATTAGGAACATTGACATTAAAGCCAATATTAAGATGAAATCATCTGATACCCTCACCACTGAAGATGAAAAAGATATCATAAATAATGATCGTTATGGGTTGAATTGTGTTGTCCAAGGGAACACATGCTGAAGTTCTAACCCCTGGCACCTCACAATGTTACCTTATTTGAAAACAGGGCTTCTGAAGATTTAACCCAATCTTCATGAGGTCGAGAGGGTGGACCCCAATTCATTATGACGTGTGTCATAAAAAGGGGACGTTTCAACACAGACACAGACACGCCCAGAGAGAAGACAGCGTGAGGAGAGAGAAGGAGAACACTGCGTGAAGATGATGAAAGTTTGGAGTAATGAATGAGTCTACAAGCTACAGAACATCAAAGAAAACTAGTCAACCACCAGGAAGTTGGAGAGAGGCGTGGAACAGGCTTCCGAAGGGACCAGCCCTGCCAGTGCACTGAGCTCAGACGTCCGGCCTCCGAACTGTGAGACAGTACATTTCCACTGCTTAAGCCTCCCAGTTGGTGGTGCTTTGATGTAGGAGCCCTAGGGAACAGATCGGGTGCCCACTGTGTTTCAGGTGTTGTTCTAAGCACTTTATATCTATGAATTCATTTTAATTTCCACAACAATTTTATGAAGAAGAGATGATGATTATTGATTGACGTTTTATCAATGAAAAAACTAAGGCACAGAGACATCAGCAAACTTTCCCCAAAGCCATGTAGCTAGTAAGAGAGAGGACAGTGATTTTTAAACTCAGTCTATTTCCTCAACTAATTCCTAACACTGCTACTAATTATGCCACATTCAGATCTATAATTACAGCATGTTGGTACTGATATATTTAGACACATAGATCAATAGAACAGTTAGAAAGCTCAGAAATAGATGATGCATTTAACATATAATAGTTATCAAGGAGTAGACGGATCATCCAATGGTGCTGAAACAATAATGAAGGTGCTTTAAAAAGTAAAATACAGGTACATTTGTATGCCGCGTCATACATTAAAATAATTTCTACATGAATTAAAGATTTAAATGTATTCATAATTTAACAAGCGAATCAAAAGCCAATACAGGTGAATATTTATTTTTTCATTTTTTCTGCAGTATCAAATGCCAGAGTATCAGATATTCTCTGTAGGCAATTCTGCCAGAGTGAGAAATGATTCACAGATTTTGCTTTGTACTCAACAATGCCCATTTGGCAAAAAAAAAAAAAAAAAAAAATTCAGAGATTAAAATAAACTAGAGAACCATTTATAAATAAAAAAATACCATTTATAACTAAAAATATACTATTTATAACTAAAAATAATGTCTTTAACATATTAAGAGCATTTACAAGTTCGTATGGCTGAACAGCCCAATCATAAAATGAGTAAAGGACATGAATAGGCAATTTATAAATGAAGAAATGCCAATGGCCCATTGAACTTAGGAAAAACATTCAGCCTCACCTAGTATTCAAATAACTTAAAACAGTGGGCCTCTGCATTTTACCGATTAAATTGACAAAGATCAAAAACTGTGATAGTACTGGTGAGGATGCAAAGGAAGTGAACAATTTTACACACTGCAGATAGTGTTACTTGCAACAGCTGTTCTGGAAGGCGATGTGACTATATGTGTATATAAAATTCTGCATGCCCTTTGACTATGGAAAATTATTCTGAGGAAATAATGCAGATACTAAGGTGTAGCTCCTTGCTTTATACATAGTAAATTATGAAAACAACAAAAATTAAAACATGAATTTGGTTTAGTAAATTATGGGCATATAGAATGACAATCATTAAAGTTCGGTTTTAGAAGAATGTTTAGTGAAAAATATGCCCGATAGAGTAATGCACTCTAAAAGTGGGATGCAAAGCTTTATAGTTCACTCTGGTTCCAAATTTTTTTTTATAAAATAAATTTGTATATCTATCAGTGGAAAATAACCCTCAAAATCCATAGATCATTATATGAACAGTGGTGACTCTTGGAGAAGTTAGGTAAGAGGGGCTTCTGTTCTTTTTCCAAATTATTTGCAGTAAAGATGTATTTTTTTGCAATTAGAATTAAATAAACCTGTTTAGGTTTATGTATAAATATACGTAGGGTGCTCCAATACAGTGTACATACTTTTCAAAGATGAATTACACCAAAAAATGCCATGTTGTCAAATGCATTGGTACTAGTGAGAATTTTGAATATTTGTGACTTTAGAGTAGCCAGAATACTTACTTGTTAATATGTATCAACAGCAATAACTAGATAAAATGTTTGTCATTAAATTATGAATACATTTTATAAGTACTCTACTCCAAATAACTAATGGTTAATATATATTTAGTTCTTAAAATATGCCACACTTTTTTTATAGGTTCTATAAATTTATTGTCTCTTTTAATTTCTCTAAAGAATTCTATGAGGAATGTGTGTGTGTGTGTGTGTGTGTGTGTGTGTGTGTGTGTGTGTGTGTGTATACACCAAGATTCATAAAGTATTTAAGATGATTATGTTAGATGTTTTTTGGAGAGAGCATTATGGTTTAAGAAGATGTTCTTTTGTGAGTAATTTCAAAGAAGATTTTTGTGTCTTGTTATCACCTCCACTGCAATTCCATCCTTATGTAGTGTGGCGGCATGTTATGATGCTCTTGTGGGCATCAAGGCTCCATTGAGTGAAGAGAGTTCTCCTGAGGTTCAAAGCAATGTGCAGACAAAGTGTGCTGCTCTCGGTGATCTGTCTGGTTTGATCCTGGAGCAAATTGTAGACTCCCTGGGGAGGAGATGGAATGTATTCCCTTTAAGCTCACCTTCCATCAACATCATTTCTCCTAAGTTTTCAAGAACTAGACAATAAAGTTTTCCTGTCTTTCATAACCTTTATTATTTCCAAAATAACTAGGAAACGATAAGAGAGAATATGAAAAGCGCCCTTAATTCTACCATCAAACAATTCCTGGTGCATAGATGTTGCTGACGACGGGGGCCTACCTCTGTTTCTTAAGGCCTTGAGAGGCCTCCTTGGGCAGCGGGGAAGCTGCTGAGAGAAATCTATGTAAGCTCGTAGGAGGAGATCAGGGTAATTCTAATGAATCTGAATCAAAACAGTTTCAGACGCCCAAGTGTGCAGCAGGATCCTAGTTGGTCCTCTGAGAGGGTGAGCTGGGGCGGGGGATATGATATGGCTTTGGGGCTGCTTGTGGAAAATACCTTCCTCCAAACAACCTTCAGGGATTGAAGGGGATGAGGTAGCCAGGTTTACGGTATCAGCTTAAAGCTTCACAGGTGTGATTGAGGCATGGCGGGAGCTGCAAGGGAGAAAAAAAGAAAAACGGGAGAATTAATAAGTCTGAAATAATGATGGGACTCAGTGTATTTTAGCAAACTGGGCAAATGTCTAAATTATAGTATTTTGCTAGAATGGGAACAATAGCCATGGTTTCTAGCACAATTGTTGAATGTGTTTCCCCCTGAGGCAGAATCTAAAACGTTTGTATGAAAGTAACTGAACGTTGGTGAATGTTTTCTTGGCCCTCCAAGGTCTGTCCTGGCTCCTGCATGAGGTCAGGTGTTAAGTTAGGAAGATGAGCTACGCCGCTGCTCAGGTGCAGTCTGGGTCTGTAAATGCTGGGCAGTGTCCGATGCCTCCATCAGAAATGTGGTGCGGCTGCACACAAGGACATTGGTCACTCCTGGAGCCACGCCCCTTGCTGCCTCCTGAGGGCAGTTTCAGAGCTCTTTACCTGTAAAGCTCCGGAAGGGTCTCTCACTATCCCATCACCCTTCCAAGGCCCTAGGAAGGGCCCTGATGTTCATATGGTCATAAGTTTTATAAAATTATCAAAAGTGAGACACTTTTAACCATAATTGATTAAGACTGCTGTATGTTTCTCCTCTAGCTTTCCCTTCATCATACTTTCCTTTATCGGAGAGAGGTATTGAAGATGGGGCTTTTGGAGTAGACATGGGCATTTTAGGGATCTAGATTAAGTGGAAGTTGAAATTTAGCTTGGGTTACTGGGATATATCTAATATATACACATACATATATTTCACATATAGTCATATATATGTCTATTTACATACTATATATACAATGCACATATGTACTATATATATACTATATATTATGTGTAGTATATGTACTATTATGTAAATACTATATATATATACTATGCTTATATGTACTATAGTATATATACACCCATGCATATATATAGTATGTATACACATATAGACATGTATTTCATATATATTTTTTCTTGTGCATAGTTAAACCATCATTAACTGTCCTGATGTGGAAATGACTCACAGGAACATAGCTAATGTCATCGAATCCAAGATTATTTAGGAATTCTTGGCACACAAAACACTTGTAATGCCCTGAAGTATTACAGACTATATGTGAAAGAAATTTGCTAGTGGTTTCCCCAAATCTGACCACAATTCTAAAGTTTACATGACAATATGCAAATAATGACTTGTGAACTCAAAGGAAACTTTACAAAATTATTATTAATAATAGATACATTTTAATCAACCTGCTAAAGGGGATGTTGAAGTTTTTGATTTCTTTATAAAACAATGATACTGCAAAATTATGGCCATGAAGAGGTAATCTAGAGAATGCAGCCAGGAAGGTAGGGGAAAATAGTATCGGGAAGATAATGAATGCAAGTTATTTTTCTGGGTTGCACAATGTTTGTGGTACTTGCAGGCTTTTTGAAATTTGTTATTTGTAGTAATTTTTCATTTTAAATAAATAATCTAAGTTTGTACTCTTTTCCCTAAAAAACGTCCCCTCCCCAAACTGTTTAAACTTCAGTCTCTACAACACTCAGACCCACTCCTGGGGGGGGGGGTGATATTATTATTATCTTCTTACAGATGGGGAGTTTGAAACTCCAGGCGGTTAAGTGGCTTGTCCAAGGTCACATGGCCACCGGCTGGGCTCCAAGATGCTCATCGCCCATGTGTTGTGCTGCCATCCCAGTTGGTCCGGGTTAGGATGCGTTTTTGCTTTTCTCTGCATTCGTGGAGTTGCAGCTGCTCTTGGCCAGAGCCCTGGAAGACTTGGGTAGGGGCGGGGGGAAGCTCTCTTTACCAGCTCTTGCCTGTCAGTTTGGGGCTCTCCCAGATAAGAGAAGGTTCCAGGACCTTTAGGGAGAATGGGTTAGAGGAGAAAACAACAGCAACAAACTAATACAGCCTTAAAATGCTGTGGATGGAAGGCGGCAAAGGGCACCCAAGCCAGGCATCTTTATCGTTTCACAGCTCTCCCATCTCACAGCCCCTGACGTTCCAACTGGCAAACACCAGTTGGTTCTCCAGAATTTCAACCACTTCTCTCATACTGTGCCGTTCTTTTCAGAATAAGTTGTGTGGTATATAAATTCCTGGCATTTTGGGTGGGCCAAATTGTCTTGCATCCTCTAAGAAAATGAGAAAAAAAATATAGCGCTCTAGCTTCAATGTTTATGCTTTCTTTGCTACTTGTGCTTGCTTTTGTTCATTTCGGTCATTATTGAAGCCAGAGGGTTTGATAAATTTGCATTTAAGCCACTGTCTTTCTCATTAATGCTGGATTTATTCTGAGTTTTGCATTTTTACTTTCTTTGAACTCTTTTATTAACCCTTAGATCTGTCATCTAATCCTGTTGTCTTTGCATCTTATGTTAGTTTATTTTTTTTGGTAGCTTTCTCTTTTTGTTTCACAAAGGGCTGTGTCTTTTTGCAGCCTATTGAGCCTATGCTGAATATTTTCTAAAGCAGGCCTTGGGCTAGTACTGGTTCATGGCTTGTTAGGAACCAGGACACACAGTAGGAGATGAGCGGTGGGTGGGCCAGCCAAGCTTCATCTGTATTTGCAGCCACTCCCCAGCACTAGCTTCACCGCCTCAGCTCCGCCTCAGATCATCGGGCATTAGATTCTCATGAGAGCACCAGTCCCTGGTGCCAAAAGGTTGGGGAACACTGTTGTAAAGCATTCTTCAGGTGCTTGTAATAGATCCTTTTAAGAGGTCTTCTCTTTAAGTTTTCACCATGATTTCTTTTGCTTTTTCCTTTATATTCATTTTTTTGTTTGTTTATTTATAAGTTTTATATTCTTTTCCTAAAGATTTTGTTTTCTGACTACTGGTAGAAGATAGCAAGGACTGGAGACTCTGAGGGCCTCAAACAGGTCTTATCCACCAGAGGGTCAGTGACATGGTTTTCTACATGTTAGATGCTGTGTAATTCTGCATTTGGGGGCTGACAGTGTGGAGGGAACACCTGGTCTATCTAGTTGATCCCAGGCAGATGCGACTTACCATTTCTTTTCTAGATTACAGCAAGGGTGTCACAAGGGCGGTCTGCCATGCGCAATTTAAAATTCATTTCCGTTTCCTCCAGATGCTGGTGGTAGTTTTACTGAGGTTTTGTTTTCATTTCTGTTGGAAGTTTCCATCTTTTCTAGTGTTTTCATAGACATTGCGGTAAGGTTCTGAGAGAGACTGTCAGGAGCTTCCAGCCAGTTGCATTTCACATGGAACGTGACTTGGCCAAGGTCGTGCAGACAGCTGGTGGTAGAGCCAAGTCCGTAATGCAGGGCTCCTTTCTCCCAGGCAAATCCTCAGTCTTCAAGACCACCTGCTTCCCTTGTCCTGTCAGGACTGAGCTCTGATGTGCTTTAGCAAGTGGCAGCTCTGTTAGAAGTTCATTTCTAATCCAGAGAGTTTTAGCCTGAGGTAGAGTTGTGCTGGCAGGGGCTTCACTCACAGGAGCATATATGTTGGGTCTTTGCAGATTTAATAACAATTGTGCATGGAGTTGAAAGTTGGTGAGTGCTAGTTCCAAAGACAAGAAATGTGTTTATGTGTCCTGGCTATGAATTCCCAGGCATTGGAGAGTAGGAGGGAGGTCCTGGGTCTGTATTTTTGCTTAAGAACCTTAGTGGCTGCCTGCTGTCTCTTATTGGAATGTTCATCAAAGGCTACTTCCTTAATTTTTAGGGCAGTGCCCACTAAGGCACTGTAGGAGCCTCCATCCTGGTGAGATTTACCCTTCAAGGAACCAACGTGTCAACACTTGAGAGAAAGAGTGTGCAGGCTAAATGATTTAATAGGGTGACCTGCTAGCAAACTTCTAATTGCAGTTGCCCGAGCCACCATCACCATCCCTGAGACCTGAGAGCAAGTTGAATCCATCACTTTTTTGGGGTTGACCCAACCCTGGTGTCCAGGTAATTTGAGCTTTATCTTCTGTCCTTAAAGACCTTTCATTCCACATTTAATACACATTTAACAGTACATGGTAGATGAAGCCTGCTGGCAACCACAGACAGATTTGCTTAACTGTTTTGGGGGAACTTCTTACACCAATTATACTTGTGATAATACTAAAAGTCTCAGTTAATATTTTATCTACACAATTACCAGTTTGGTGATTTATATAACACTGAATGTTATTATTAAGTTTAATTGACCTTATGGATGCTAGTTTTTCCTTTACGTAATTGAATATTAATATACTTATGAACACTGAGTACATAAACGAATATCTTTCGACTAGTCCTAAAAGTTTCTGAGGCTTCTGTGTGCATGGCACTGTTCAACAGAGAGATGATGCCCTTTAGGGAATAGAAACAGAGTCAGAATCCACAAATTTAGGGAACTTGGACCAGATTCTTATCTTATTAGATTCTCAGCTGCTTCATCTTTAGAATGAGGATGAGTAATTCCTGGATATAGGGGGTTGTTATGATTAAGCATGATTATGTGGGATGGCTTCTCTGATGTCTGGCAGTGAATAGCTTTCAATAAGGATCACCTTCTGTATTCACCTTAGAGATTTGTTTATCAAGTGCCTACCACAAGTCATTCAAGTTATCATGGTATATGATGAGCCAAAGTGGGTACCTGCTTTAGTGCTGAGCTCCACGAAGGAGGGGGCCACAGCTGTTAGTCGCTGCTCTGTCTCTCATGCCTAGAATCAGGTCTGGCTCACAGTAGATACTCGAAATAGGATTAATGACTGACATTCAAGCACGGGTTGAATTAATTCAGAGACGATAATAAGGAGGAGTGAGAATTGCCAAACTGGAGGAGTTCACTGGTTTTTCATGCAAGAGACACTATGACATAGTTCAGAGGGTTTGTGCTTTGGGGTCAGATCGAAAGCAATTCTGTTCCTGACTCTGCCCTTTACAAGCTGTGTCACCTTGTGGAAGTTACTTAACCCCTCTGAGCCTTAGGTTCCAACCTTGCAAAATCGTACGTTGAATTCCAAACAGCAACCAACAGGGCTACTCTAAGAGAGAATAAGATGGTGCTTGTAAAGTGCCTCATTCTGAATTGTTTAGTTATATAGTGGGCGCCAAAGACTGATTTTTCCCACGGTGGAACATTAGGAAAGCTTTGAATGACCTGAAGATGTGCTCTCCCAGGGAGTTCTGATCGTTCCAAAGTGATTATTACATTGCTGGTCCTTGCTGGGCAAGGTGGAGCATGTGGCTGTGGTCTCCCCTGAGGCTCTCTAAGCCAGGTCACTAATGGAGCTGAGGTCTGGAGTGGGGTCTAAGGCAGTCATGTGTGGACCATGTGACTGCGTATGGCCCTGAGCCACCAGGACAGTGAGTGGAGACCCAGGACACTGACCTTGTTGGCGAGGCCTGTCAACTGAGGCTCAAGATGTGTGGCTGCTTCTCTTCTCCCCTGAAAAAAAATATACATTAAACATTAAGTCACTTTTGGAAGGTTTTTCGAAAACCAGATATTCCTATAGCAGTAGCAGCATTACTCGTTACTTAGGCATATGGCCCAGTGACTAAGAATGTGGTGTTTGGAGTAGGACAGCCTTGGTTCGAATCCCAATCCAGTTAATTCCTAGCTGTGAGATTTGGGGCAAGTTATTTAACCGGTTCTCAGTTTCATTATGCAAAAAGTGCGGATAGTGATAGTACCCATCTCATGGGGCTCTTTGAAGATTAAGTGAGATAATCCACGGATATGGCTTAGTACGGTACTGCACGTAGTAGGCACTCAGAAAATACTAGCTGCTGTCATTATTGTTCCCACTTTACAGATGAAGACGTGGAGGCTCAGAGATTTCTCTGATCCACCTGAGGTCATAAGAAAGTACCAGAATCAAGCTGTGCATCATCCTCTGATGCCAAGTCTTGCACTCCTGACACTTTACCACACTCCACTCCATTCATTCATTCATTCATGAAGCATTTATTGAGTTTCCCTTCAGCTCTTAAGCACTGACATGCCAGGCTCTTTGCAAAGAAAATGGACACACACTTCCTACGTTGGTGGACTTAGACAGGTGGTGAGAAGCCAGAAAATAAGTGAATGAAGAAATAATTTTAGAGTTACTCAGGAGTATCAGCAACATCCCCATTAAGCAGAGAAGCAAGGTGGTGTGACAGCAAATTAGAGAAGGGAAGAGGCTATTTCTCACTGAATGAATGTTCAGAGATGCTTCTCTAAGAAGGTGTTAATTTTCGGTGTGGAAGATGCTCCGAGCCAGCTGTGTGAAGCCACATGAAACACTAGTGCAAGAACATTCCAGACATGGGGAACAGCAGTGCAAAGATCCCAAGGCCATCAAGAACTTGCCTTGGGCTTCAGAGCCTTCAGAAAGTGACAGAACTCTTGCCAGAAGTCAATGTAGAGTTCTTCTGCATAAAGGAAACCTTTGCTCACCTTTTCCCAACAGATCTGAAGTTTCTCTGAGATGGGTTATAACCTGTAGTCATCTCTTTCTTTTATTGCTCCCTCAAAAATAAAAATAAAAAAAGACATTGCTGTTGTCTGAGAAAAGATGAGAGATGCTATTCTGGCTTCTGAGTGGGCAGAGCTCTGGCCCGGGGCCAGGAGAGCTGGGTTCAGTCCCAGCTCTGCACCCCTTTCTTTGCAGCCTTGTCCTTTTTCTGCCTGTTTCTCCACCTGGAAAATTAGGAGCCGGGCCAGATGATCCCCTCACTCTGGAAACGTGGGAGAGCAGTGGCATCTCTGAATCTGTCCTCAGACAGTTTTGGGGGAGAAAAAAGGCTTCTGGATTGGGTGGGGATGCTTTTCAGGCTGGTAGGCTTTCCAGCTGGATTCCAAATTGAGCCATCTTCACTTCTAACTGAAGGTGACAGCTCTTTCCCCTGCTCCTCATTCTCTCCTTGGGAGGATGAAGCTGAGGGCTGACCTTGAACCTGGCCTCCTCCTTTGCTCGTTCCTCCCAATCACAAAGCTTGTCACAAAGCTTGGCAGCACCTGCAGTGTTGCCCAGAGCAAAGACACCTGCTCTCCTCCACACTTGCTCTCTTGGGTCTGCGTGCAGACCAGTGCCTGGGAGAGCTCGGACATGTGAGAAGACAGAAACCTGCCTGCCACACCTCACATCATCTATTATATGGCATCCAGGTGTACTAGACTGAGGACCATGGCAGGCCACGTGGAGAAGCTGGTCTCAACAGAGGCTTCTATTTCTAGAGGACACCTGTCCCTCTTTGTGTCCCAGAAAATGCAGCCAGGTAACATGCTGAAGGGCACAGTGCCCATTTCGTAGGTTGGGAGAAATTGAAGTGCCCTTCAGGAGGGTGTAACTTACTGCTTTCTGTTATGTGGGGAGAATCTCTGGCCTGAGAGGTTAGGTGATTTGCGCAAAGACACACAGCAGTAAGTGGTGAACGAAGCTGGGATTTATAGTGCTGATCAATAGCTTATCACAATAAGCACTGCTGAGCCATATGGGATATATTGGACCAACTCAGATAGTTGCTTTAAAATCTTTTGTGTTTGAGATTATGCAACCTAAGCACACATAATATAGCTAACTTTCCCATTTCTGATTCAGTCCTTGGGATTAAATATTAACAAATAACTGGTTTGGTAGCTATATATGCCAGGCATTGTACTAAGTCTTTACAAGGATTAAGTTTATTCAGTCTTCATAACAAACCCAAGCGCTGGGTACTGTTATTATCCTCATTTTACAAATGGAAAAATTGAGATACATAGACGTTAAATAACTCGGACGAATTCACACAGTTAAAAAAAAAAAATAGCAGAGCTGGGATGCTGGGTTTAGAAAAAGTCCAAACTTTTAACCCCAACCAATGCTGAGTCTCACTGGTCAAAGAACATTGTCCGCCACCCAAAGTGGACATGCCCGAGGGCCACTCATCACGCTGAACTTTCTAGTCTGTAGACGGGAGACCCGGGGCCTGGAAAGGGCATGCGCGTTTCGGGTCAGGGGAGAGCACGGTGCTGTTTCCATTAGCCCGGTCTCGTCCCGCCCCACTGTGCTGCCTCAGCAGTCGGAACACGTCTCTGGTCTGGAAGGCACCCGGCGGCAAGTTCATTGCTCTCCCTTGAAGTCTGTTGCTCACTTCCACCTTTGTTGTTTTCATTCCTGGATTTATTATAACGGGCCAAATTAACCTGAGTTGCCTCACCGTGTCTCTGGGAAAAAGAACCAATAGAACAGATCAGACACTGTCTCTCTAGTCCGTGGGGAACACCCAAGCCGTCAGAGAGAGATCACCTTATTTTTAATAAATTCACTGTTTAAAAGAACTTTAAAACATTTTTTTTTCCCTATTAGGACGATTGTTTCTATCTGTTAAAGCCGTGAGTATTTGACATTGGATGACTTTATAAAACATTCTACTAATTGGATTTGTTAAAGCAAATAAATCAAACACTAATTGGAATGTGCCCTGCCATTATTTTTGCTTACTGAATTAGATATAATGGTGTGAAGGCCTTCTTATCATATTTGTGCACTTATTTAAATACCCCCCTGGCATATATACTTCTGCAAATTCAATTAGATATTCAAAAAAGGAATTCAATTTATGCAGGGCTGGTTTATATTCATTCCGGGGGCGACACCCGCCTCCCCGCGATAGGCTGCTCACAATTAATAAGCCCCACTTAGATATGGCCCTGCCTTCAAAGCATCCCTCATTGGCACGAGGGTGGAATCTTGATAGTTTGGGGGTTGGAGCATTCTGTCATTAGAGTGTGTGCGTCCACAGAGCAGGGCTGGCTTCACAGGAGTGTGACTTGTGCAGTCGCACAGCCTGGCTCTTGCAAGGGCCCCTTGCTTTGCTTTGTGATCCGCTGTGGCCATCTTGCAATTCTTATTTTTTCTTTTATAGCAAGAGGCTCTGCATTTCAGTTTTGCACTGGGCCCCACACATTTCGTAGCTGAAATCTGTCCTGATTCTCAGACTTCTGGCTCTGCCCCAAGTTGACATGTGGTGTTGAGTATGTCATCCCCCCACCCCCCGCCGGCCTCGGTTTCCTCATCTGTGACATGGGAGTGCTACTCCCTAGCCGTGAGGAACACATGCTATAATGTAGGTGATGTGGATATTTAAATCTCGGAAGCTATTATTTGCTTCTCTCAGTGCCTTATCCTGTGGACCAGGTGTGAGAGGCGTGTTTTCCTGCCACTCCCCAGAGGAAAGAAGGAACATTCTACAACGGAGAAGCGGGAAAGTGGTGTCGAAAGCACATGGCAGCCGACACTCAACTAGTGGAAATAAGGTGCTTTTCTGTGACTGTGTTACAACTGGACATTTTTACGGCATCCAAGCAAAGGTCAGCAAACTATAGCCTGCGGGTTGATTCTGAACATTCATTGGTTTTTACTCAGCGCATAAAAGAAGAATGGTTTTTACATTTTGAAATGGTTAGACAGATCAAAAGAACACTATTTCGTGACATGATAACATCATATGCAATTTGAAGTGCAGTGTCGATAAATCGAGTTTTATTAGGATACAACTGCCCATTCTTTCTGTGTTGTCTATGGCTGCTTCTGTGCTCCCACCCCCTGGCTCTGCTGAGTAGTAGTGACAGAAACTAAGTGGCCTCCTGAGGTAGGCAGGGTTCTCATTGGCTCCCAAGAATCCCAGTCCCTCGTATTTACATCCTGTGTAATTCCCATTCCTTGGGTGGGACTATGAATACGACAGATTTCGTTCCCATGTTAAGTTATGTTCGTGACAAAGGTGAAGGAATTTTGCAGAGGTAATTAAGGTCCCAAAGCAGTTGACTTTAGTTAAACAAAAAGAAAATGATCTTGGATGGGCCTGACTGAATCAGATGAGCCCTTCAAAAGGACTGCACCATGGGCAAAAGAAGAAATTTGAGACACGAGAGGGCTTATGGCAGGAACTGTGGGTGGCAGCTAGGGGCTGTGAGTAGTCCCCGGATGACAGCCAGCAAGAGAGCAGGGACCTCAATTCTACAACTCCAAGGAACTGAATTCTACCAAACACTGTGAGGTGGAAAAAGACCCCACACTCCAGAAAGAAATGCAGTTCCTCTGATACCATGACTTCAGCCTTGCGAGGCCTTGAGAAGAGAAGCCAGCCCAGCCTTGAGCCTTGCCAGGACTTCTGACCTGCAGAAACTGTGAGACAATAAAGGGGTATTGTTTTAAGGCCCTAAGTTTGTGGTAATTTGTTGGGTAGCAATAGAAAACCAGTACACCGGCAAGGTGAAAATATTTACTACCTGACCCCTTATGGAAAATGTTTGCCAATGCCCCCAGTAAAAAAAAAATATATATAAAACAAAAATGGAAACCAATAAAAACCACTCCTACCACATCACCTTCTCCCGTATCCCTAACCATTTAGTCCTGCTATGTCTTGAGTCTATCTGAATAGCTCCCAAATATAAACTCCCTGTACATTGGAGATGGCTACGTGAGGTCTGACTCATGCCACCCTGTGCACCCTCCAGCCCGACCTGGAGCATCCACCTTCATTTCTTCTCTTCCCCACCAAGATACTGAGCCTATCCCCCTGCCTTAACCTTCAAAGCTGCGGACAGTATTCTTGGACCCAGTCAGTGATTTGGGGCGGAGGATGGCACACGGGCTAGCTCAATGCCACTCTCAAGGATTTGCGGAGCCATCCATTCTCTAAGCCTTCTTTCAAGGTCATTGCCATGGTGTAATGAGTAAGAATGTAGACTGAGCTAGTCTGGGTTCAAAGCCTCACGTTGCCACTTGTGATTCGTGTGATCTTGGACTAAGTCTTTAACCTTGTTATACCTCGGTTGCTTTATCTATAAAATGGGAGAAAATGGTCGTATCAATCTCATGGGGTGATTGCGATCATTAAATGAGCTAATATTGGTGAGTACTCAGAACAATGTTAACACATAGTTCAGCACCTGGCATCGAGTATTGATTATCATTATTACGTCGCTTAGATATAGTTGGGATTTGTATCTCCTCAATAGCTTTCTATCTCCAAGTCTTTGACCTTGTACCATTATTTCCTTGCCCCATTGGCATCCCCGGTCATACCCAGCTCACAGTCCATGTCCCCAGTACTTGAAGTTCTCTTCTCATGAATGGCTACTTGACTTGCACGTGTCTCACTTCGCTCTTCCTTGGTGGCTCGATGGTTTCTCCTTGGTCCATCTTTTGACTTCTCTTTGCTTCCTGGGTTCAGACTTTCTGTCTCTACTGGGCTTTGCAGGATCGTGGTAAATGCTCTCAGAAGGTTCATCCTGAGCACTGAGCCCCAGATTCCTACCTGGCTACAAGGCCTCCAGCAGGTTCACTCTGACTCCTGAGAGGGGCCCAGGGGAAGATGGACAGGAGCCCCCCTGTGGGCTCCAGCCTGGCTCCTCGACAAGAGTGCAGGAGCGATTTCAGTTATTCAGCCATGCATCAAACAGTGCAGGGCAAGCACCCACGATGGGCTGGACTCTGAGTGAAGAGATGAGGGTGGCACATCTCTGCTTTCGTGCTGCTTCAGAGCTTAGAGTTGGAGGGACACAGTCCTGTGGACTCATCCCCTTCCCTCTGCCAGGCCTCTGGTGCGAGAGGCACCCTCAGAGCACTATGAGGAGGATACTGAGTAGGCTATTAGGACTTTCAGTTCTGGCTTTATATGCCAGGTGAAGGGGTGTTTCTCTGTGTCCTCATTATGGCAGATCACCTTGGCTTCTGGTCGTGGTTGTCAAAATTATGAGTACTGCCAGAGTGGTACTGGCCATGTAGAGTGACTGAAAGCAAATTTACACTTTTTGTGGGGATGTTTTGTCCTGTTTTCTCTCTTCACTAAGTTCTACCACTGGATATGACAGGCACAGCTTTCTTTTCTGGCAGCAGCAGGATGTGACTGAGGTTCTATGAACATACACCCTGGGTTCTAAGAGGGGCGGGGTTGGAGCAGGGGACAGTGGGTAGGCTTTGGTACCACCAAGCCAGCCTCAGGCTAATGTCTTGGCTCTGCTGCCTCATGTGGGTTGGTTTACTTCTCTGAGTGTGTGATACTGTGTCTGTAAAATGGGTACAATCAAAATAGCAGGGCCAGTGATGAGGGTTACCTGTTCAGCTGTCACTACAGGGAGATACCACTATTATATATATTTTTAAATTTGTTAGGGTGACATTGGTTAATAACATTATGTAAGTTTCATGTAAAATTCTATACTATATCATCTGCATATTGCATTGTGTGCTCACCACCCCAAGTCTAGTCTTCTGTCGCCATATACTCGACCCCTTTTTTCCTCTTCATCCTCTCCCAGCCCCCTTCCTCTTCTGGTAACCACCACTCTGCTGTCTGTTTCTATGAGGTTTCTTTTTTGTTCGTTTGTTCGTTTGTTGCTTTTTGTGTCATATCCCATATATGTGTGAAATCATACAGTTCTTGTACTTTTCTGTCTGACTTATTTAACTTAGTGTAATACTCTTAAGATCCATCCATGTTGTTGCAAATGGTAATATTTCATCTTTTTTTTATGGCTGAGAGGTGTTACTAATCTTATTGATGCATATGATATCACTCCTTTTCCCCTGAGATCTCTAGCTGGGCATGTTCTTTAGTAGCTCTGATGACAAGTCTCCATGTGTGAAATGGAAAGAGTAATGCTTCTCCCTGAGAGCAGGATTGGCAGATTGCAGCTCCTGAGTAAAATCTGGCCCAGTGTCTATTTTTATAAATAAAGTTTTATTGGCACACAGCCACATCTATTTGTTTATCTATTGTGTGTGGCTGCTTTTATGCAAGAGAGGCAGAGTTTAATCATTGTGACAGAGACTGTGTGGCTGCAAAGCTGAAAATATTTATTATCTGGCCCTTTATCTGGCCCCTGTTTTAGAGAGTGGTGGTGGATGAACTTACCTCCATTTACATACATGCATATATAAATACATACTTACATAACTCAAGTACGGTGCCTGGCATATAACAGAAGCCCGGCAAATCTTTAGTTCTTCTCCCATACTTAATTCTGTTCAAGAATACCCAGGATCATATCAGAAATGCAGAGGCAGACACATTTATATTTTTATTGAATTCTATTCCTCTCTCATTTTCAAAAGAAGAGCTCATGTTTAAAAAAAATTCTGATTGGCACTATAAACTTTATTTATGCTTTAATGTATCCTAAAGTATGTATCCTGCACTATTTTTACTTCCTTTACAGATGCTGATATGCTATACATTACCAAACCCAAATGGATTTTCAAAATCCAATTTCCTTGCTACAATTTTCCATTTCTCTGTTGACTTTTTATGCTTGACTCACATCAGAGCATCTGGGGCCTTTGGCACATTTAGACTTCAACCTGTCCAGAGAAATAGCTCCTCTGTCTGGGTGCACGGAGATAGTGCTGGGTCCTTGGCCTGTGGCTGCCCTGGCCTGTCCTCTCTCAGTTGTGTGGGTCTTCCCCAGACCAGGACTTGTGCCCTGGAGGCTGTGCCCAATTCCTAAGGTGGGAGTAGGGTAAGGAGAGTTTCAGTTGCCCCCAAAATGATTATGATGGGGTTGATAGCAGTTAAACGGGGCTTCTTACTCTTTAAAACTGAATGAGGTGAGCAACCAAACAAGTGTCTTTGGGGGTCTTTCCCACCATAAGTCTTCCATAAGTAGTCACGAACACCTGCAGAGATGGCCAGGAGGAGCCTTTTCTGCCAGGTGTTTTGGTCCCAAAGAATTGCACCAAGACAGATGGACATCATTTTTGAAAGAGCAGGAAGAGCTGCAGTGAGACTCAGGATCACGAGTCTGAATGTTTTATGTGTGAATCCGAGGGCAGCTGGTTTTCTTCTTTCTTCTCCTTTCCTCCGTGGCTCTCAGTAGCTGGTCCTTGGGCTGGTGCTGTGGCTCTGCCTCTCTGTGGCTCCGGAGAGGTCCCTGTTCTTCCTGAGTCTCTGGAATCCTTACCCTTTATCATTGGAAGGTTCCTTAGTGATCATCTTGTCCAGCCTCTTGCCTTGTACACCAGAATGAAGTCCCAGAAACAAGGAAAGTGTGAGCAAGAGGGCTGTACCCAGCTGGCAGTGCAGGTTGCTATCGGGGTGTATAATCTTTAGTTCATAGCCATTCTATTTCTCAGTCTGAGAAGAAGAAAATTCAAGGAAGAGTACTTAAAACACCTATTAAGTATGTTTTCTCTCCTGAATAGCTTTTCAAACTTATCTCTGGGCCAAGCCAAACCAACAGGGAGCACATCTCCAGACTGTATCATATTGGTCCTCGGTGAGTTGTTTTTTCTAAATTGTGTATTTGGGTGATGCTATCAATTGATATTGAGAGTGATTATGAGAAATAGTCTCATGAAATGGGCTATGCGTCCCTTGCGTGGATGTTGTTTCAGATCTTGTTCAATGTGGGACATGGGGTTTCTGTTATCGGTACCCCTGTGGAGAAGTTCTCGTATGATATAAGTACCTGGAATGGTTGTAATTTTCCTGGGCAATTTGGCTTTTACTGTATGAACACAGAGTGGCTAGTCTCCAAACAGATTTTCCTTTATCTGTTGGCCAGCAGAAGGTCAGAGCCAAATACGTAACCACCTTTTAGCAAATGGACAGGCAAGAAATTGCAGCACAGACTCGTAACTCTTTCTTTCTGTCCTGGTTTCCTTCCCTTCCCTTCCCTTCCCTTCCCTTCCCTTCCCTTCCCTTCCCTTCCCTTCCCTTCCCTTTCCTTTCTTTTTCCTCCCTTCCTCCCTCCCTTCCTTCCTTCCTTCCTTCCTTCCTTCCTTCCTTCCTTCCTTCCTTCCTTCCTTCCTTCCTTCCTTCCTTTTTTCCTCCCTCCCTCTCTCCCTCCCTCCCTTCCCCTCCCCACTTTCTTTCTTTTTGCTGTTCTCGGTTTGCTTTTTGCCATCATGCTGGATTTCCTGCTTCTGTGTTATCAGTCTG
>PVKZ01006903.1:0-28773 GCA_004027375.1 Macroglossus sobrinus | reverse complement strand
GCTACACCTTCAATCGGCAGGAGATGCTGCTGTAATTAATATTCTCTTTTATCATTTAAGGAAGGAAAAATCAGGCCTCAGGAAGCAATGGCTTCTGGCAAAGGCTGTCCTGGCCAAACAGAGCAGCGAGCCGGCTGGCACTGCCCGTGCCCTCCGGCCAGCCCGGCCCCTGCCCCTCTGCTGCCTGCCCTGCTCCTCCTGTCCCCTCAGAGCCACCTGTCACCCTGGGCTCCAGACACCCTCTGGACGTGGTCATTGTCACTGACTGGCCACCAGGTGCTGCTGCTAGCTATGCAAATGTGGTTCCAGGCCCCTGGGAGAGACGGGGATACCGTCAGGCCAGGGAGTCGGGGGGGGCCTGGGAGCCCCTGCCTGGCAGCGAAGGGAAATGCTCACCCTGACAAGGCAGTGGAGTGGCCCGTGGAGCGCTCGCCTCTGCCGGCCCCGCCCTCGCTCCGCACGTCTGTCCCATCCTGGGGGCCGCTCTCTCTCATTATGGAAATTAAAAGATACAATGTCCGACCCCCTCCCCCCGCCCCCCGCTGCATACCGTCCAGGGGTGTTCAAGGTGGGGAACCCAAGGCTAAGAGAAGTCAGAGGGCACCCCGCGGTCTCAGAGCCCATCTTTCTGCCTTCCGCCTTCTCCTGCCTCACGACCGTCGGCTGTAGGGTGCAGCCGTGGACCCTGCCCTGAGCCCCAGGTTCAGATCCCGGCTCAGCTCGCCCTAGCTGTGTGATCAGGCGAGGGACCTCTCTGGGCCTCCACTTTCCAAAAGGAGCATTAACATTAGCGCCTGCCAGCTGGGCTGTCACATCAGTCAGGCAGTCAGTGCCCAAGGACCGTCTCACACAGCCCTGGCCTGGGCAGGGCTCAGGGACACCTAGGCTCCCTTCTGTCTGCCGGGCCCCTTAGCGAAGCCGAAGCCGTCCCTTTCTCCTGCCTGGCACATCCCTACCCGCCCCGTCTGCAAGGATACGATAAGTGAGAGACGGAGGATGCAAAGCTTGAGGAGGCTCACTCTCTCTCCCCCCTCCCTCCCTCCCTCTCTCTCTCTCTCTCTCTCTCTCTCTCTCTCTCTCTCTCTCTCTCTCTATCGGGCGCTCACTGCACACTTGTAAGGCCCCTGAGAGCGGTGCCTCCTTTAACTCTTTCCCCCGACTGACCCCTGTCCCAGCCCTGGGACTCTGCCAGCTCCAAGCCCTACAGACCTCCTGTATCTGTCTGTCTGTCCCTGGTCACACAGATGCACACAGTTCGGAGGATGAGCGGGTTACGGCTGCTTCTCTATCCCTCCATCTCTCCGTGGCAGTTTCTGCCTCCCAGGGTTGGGGGGCGGGGGCGGTGGGCTGTTGTCTTGGGATGCCAGGCAGCCAGTGCGGGGCTCTTTCTAGGGATGGATGGAGCCAGGCCGGCTCCACCCCCGACTTGCACCCCTTTCCCAAAGCGGGACTATGAGTTGGGTTCTAATGAGAAATTAATAAGGCAGCTGTGCTAACAACTAATGATAATGGCAAAGTCATTACAGAAAGATTCTTTACGTGTTTTTAATTACAGCGATTAAGGGAAAGTCGATAAAGCATCAGCCCCTCACCCAGCTCCCTTCCTGTCCCCACAGAGTCTCTGCTATGTTTATTTATTTATTTATTTTTTAAGTCACCGTAGATTTCCGGCCTGTAAGGAGTGGGCTGAATGCTGACAGGGTCGGGAGAGCCTTCCGCAGCTGACAGCTTCTCCCAGGCTCCCTGTTGTCCACAGTCAGATCCTGTGGGCACCTCTGTGTTGTCTCCCCTTGGGCAACACCTTGACCCCAAGCCCAGCCCTCACCCAGCTGGCAGCTGGCTCAGACTTGGAGCCCGAGCCCCAGCCCCAAGCCCGCCCCGTCCCACGGGGAGCCCGGCCTGCTTCCCATTCTGCCTCCTGTACAAAACGGGACTTAGGGGGCATCAAGCTTGTTGTCACGTGGCCTGGGGTTGGTGCCCAAAATGCCACCCGTGGTTTCTTTTTCTTAAATGTCAACCCAAGTGTGAGCATGAACGTAGAACATTTAGGGGCCGTGGGACGGTTCAAGATGACGTTACTGTGTCTTTCTGGGGTGGCCGTTATAGCGGGAAGTTCGATTCCCTGTGGCTGTGCGCCCACCACATGCCGAGCTCAGTAGCCCCCAGGACAAAACTGAGACACATCCCCGTTCTCCAGGAAAGCCGAGGGGGCAGCAGAAGTTAACAGATGGACGGGCTCTCGAAGGCCGAGGAAGAAAAATGAAGCGTCGTGAGGAAAACGAGACCAGGTGGCAGGGACAGAGGCCAGAGCAGGGGACCTACCTATGTGACATGGTGGCTAAGGGAGGCCAGCTACGGGGGAGCCATTGAGCAGTCTCCAAGGAAGTGGCGGTGGAGGGGGACCCACCCAGAGAAAAGGGTTAGGAAACAGCACGTGCAAAGGCCCTGGGGTGGATTTGAGTATCTGAGGCCAGGCCGGCTGGAGCAGAGGGAGGGAAGTAGAAAGTGGCAGGAGATGGGGCTGGGGACAGACGGTGGCATTCTAAGGTGTGTTCGGCAGTTTGGATGTTACTAAGACTGCAGAGGAAGTCACAGATGGTCGGGCGTGGTGGCGTCATGCCCTCTGAGTGGAGGGAGAAGAAGCATTGTTTTCATATTGACAAACAAAACCACGAGGAAAGGGAACGGCTGGATTGGTGCAGAGTTGGAAAACGGTTTGGCATCATCTCACTAAACTAGCGTGTGCACAGCCTGCAGCCCAGCATTGCCACCTCCGGGCACACGCTCCGGAGATCCTCTTAGCCATGTGTGCTGGAAGACCCGCACGAGACCGACCGTTCTCAGCTGGACGGGAAAACACGGGACGCCCACCCGATCCGCCACCGTGCTTTTGCTGCCTCGATACGTGTAGCCACGAAAATGCCTGAACTCAGGGCAGGGACAAAGATGGAGCTCCAAAAAAAAAAAAAAATGTTGCACACAAAAAGCAAATCACAGTAAACAACATACGAAATAATCCCAGGTGTTAAGGGCTTCAACGAACTGAATTAACTATAAAAGGTTTAAGGACACACCTATATGTGGTGGAATTGGAAGAAGGAAAACAAAAAAAAGCAATGACATTCAGGGTGGCAGTTACCTCTGGAGGGGGAGGGGCTGTGACCGGGAGGGACGCAGTGGGGGCAGGGGACAGGGTCTGTTAGCGTCCTTCAGCTGGGTGCTGGCTACGTTGCCTGTTCATTCTCTCCTTCTACTTCTTCAAACTGCACGTATAATTATATTCGCTCTTTTGTCTGCGGTGACATATTTCATGGGGAAAAGAACGGCTTTAAAAATAAATAAGAGCAATGAATACGTTCTGAAGCAGAACGCATACATACTTTAGAAGACCTTTCAAGACATAATGAAGACATCAGGAATAATTTTGAGGCCACTTCCAGCTGTGCCCCAGGCCCAGGCTTCTTTGCTCCTGGGTGAATTGGTTGGGAAATGGTTTGGACCAGCGCTGCGAGGCGTAACGTAGTGTGTGAACAAGCACGTGCACCAGCCAGGACGTGCAGTAAGCCTTGTCTGTCTCTGCGTCAGTGAGCGAGCTCTCCTGGGCGATCCCCAGCCGCTGTCAGCGTGTGGCCCTCCTGGCCTCCAGCCTTTCTCCTGCACTGGCTGCCTGAGTGGACCCAGGAAGTCCGTCAGACAAAGCGAAGTGGAGAGAATGGGAGGGTAGTGGGGGCCTCGGAGCCATGGTGAGGTGGGGATTCTGGGATGCAAAGGTGGAAGAAAGCTTCAGCTGCAACACGTGGACCAAAGCCAGCTGTGCCCTTCCTTCGTCCATCCCATCCCACCACGCATACATCCATGCATGCCTGTGTGCCGTCCTCCATCCTCCTTCATCCATCCATCCATCCATCCATTCCTCCCTCCCTTATGCATCCAACTATACATGCTTACATACACAAATAACATACATGCAACCATCCATCCTCCATCTCTCCCTCCCTCCATCCATCCATCCATTCCTCTACTCATCCAACTATACATTCATTCATTCATTCATTCATACATACATACATACATACATGCATACATATACTCATCCATCCATCCATCCGTTCTTCCATCCATCCATTCCTCCCTCCCTCATGCATCCAACTATACATGCTTACATACACAAATACATACAGGCAACCATCCATCCTCCTTTCCTCCTTCCTCCCATCCATCCATTCACCCATCCATCCGTCCATCCATCCGTCCATCCATCCTTGCATTCATCCATCTATCCATCCCTCCTTCCATTCATCCATCTATCCATCCCTCCTTCCATTTCTCCCTCCCTCACTCATCCAACTATACATGCTTACATACGCAAATACATACATGCAACCATCCATCCTCCATCCCTCCTTTCTCCCATCCATCCATCCATTCATCCACCCATCCATCCATCCATCCCTCCATTCCTCCCTCCCTCACTCATCCAACTATATACATGCTGATATAACACAAATACATTCATGTAACCATCCATCCTTCTTCCCTCTCTCCATCCATCCATCCAGACATCCATTCCTCTACTCATCCAACTATACATTTATTCATACATACATCACATATATATACTCATCCATCCTCCATTTCTTCCTTTCTTCCTCCCTTCCTCCATCTCTCCACTTACCCAACTCTCCATTCATCCATCCAAACATCCATCCATCCACTGAACAAAGCCATAACCCTGTCTTATTGGCATTCTTTTATTTCCACTAACCCTTCTCTCCTACCTCCCGGCCCTCACACACTCTCTTCCCTCTGGACCATCACCTCTACACACACACACACACACACACACACACACACACGGCTAACTCCTACTCTTTATGTCTCTGCTTAAATGAAGCCTCACCCCACCCCTAGTCTAACATAGGCTCCCCTGCTGCTCCCTCCCTCCCTGTTCCTTCTTCCTAAAAGTCGTCACACCACGTCACTGAATGTTTGTCTGTGGGCTGGTCTGCTTAAGCCTGTCTCCCTGACCAGACTAGAAGCTCCACAAAGGGCAGGGTCCACACCTGTCTTCACGGAGCCTGCCTGGCCCACCGTAGGGGCCCAGGAAAGAGTTGCCGCTGCATGACGGCATTGGGTGAGCTCAGAGGGAACCTACTTTGTGCAGAGCATGGGGCCAGATGTCTTGCCGGGATGTGCTCATGAGCACAACTGGATATAGCTGCGTCTTCAAGCTCACAGGGGAGCAGAAAGGAATAAGCGTGTGCATGAAGGATTATAATGCAGGGTGAGTCACGAAAGGGGCGGAGAGGAAACGCATGCTGGCCCGGCCCAGGCCTCACTGCCGCACGCCGGCTGAGCCATTCCGTCTCCATGAGCTTTCCTCATTTCCTCACTGACGAAATGGAGCTAATAAAACCGGAGAGAGGAGGCAGAAACACTATTACCATGAAATTGCTTCAAATTGTTCGAATATATCTTCGGGGTTCTGTGAAGAAGTTTTTTTTTTTGTAAATAGATAAAATTATTGTAAGAACCGAAATCGATGAGATTGATGGATGCAATTTTTTTTTTTTATAGACAGAGCCAAGTCATAGCAATTAACAAACAACTAAAAAAATGTGTATGGATTAAAACGAAGCTTCTCTTGGGGTTGTGAGGAGGAGATGGGACGATGCAGCCTGACACGGGGTCAGCGCCCAGCGCACCTTCGTCCCTGGATTCTGTGTGGGTGGCGTGAAGTCATCTTTGTTGAAGAGGCGATGTCTAAACCAAACCATGAACATAACAACTTGCCCCCAAAATATAATGGTACACAGCAATTATTTATTAGGCTCAGAGATTCTGTGAGTCTTCGATCTGGACAGGGCACAGTGGGGACAGCTCATCTCTGCTCTCCAGTGCCTAGGGTCTCAGCGGGGAGACTCCAAGGCCAGGGCTGAAGTTGTCGGAGGGCTCGCATGTTAACTCACCTGTCCGGTGTCGACGCTGGCTGTCATCTGGGCACCTCAGTTCCCTGCCCCGTGGGCCGGTCCCATGTCCGTGCGGGCTAGCCTGAGCTCCCCAACAGCATGGCGACTGGATTCCACAGGAATGTCTGGACGGAGAGATCCGGGTGGAAGCTGTATCCTTTGGATGATGACCTTGAAAGTCATAGAGCATCCCTTCCAGCATCTTCATTCACCAGAAGAACATGTCGGGTGGAAGGCAACCGTCTTTGAAAGGATACAGCCTGCCACATGCATCCGTCACCTCGTATAACTCTGACTGCCACCTACGAGGAAGGTACTCTTCTTAACTCCGTTTTACGGAAGAGGAAATTAAAGCCCAGCACAGTCTACGTTGTGCCCAGAGTTGTGCCTGATAAGGAACAGAAGTCAGATTTGAACTCAGGTTCTCAATGAGTCCAAAACCACCACCGTTACGTTCACTGCCTGCCAAACTTAGAACACGGATGCCAGCGGTAGATTCTATCTCTCGCGATGCTTAATTGACTGGACCCCTCCAGGGTGCCGTCGAATCACGGTGACTTGGTGAACCATGGCTCGTCATGGTGGCATTCCAGGCAGGGGCCTCCCACAGAGAGAGGCCGGGATGAGAAGCAGGGTGTGATTCAATGTGAACACGTGACGTGGTGTGGGCATTAAGACAGGAAAGGTCGGTTGGGCTTGAAATCCAGGCAAGGGAATCTAGGCTTTCCTGGGGCAATGAGGAGATCCCCGAGTTTCAGAGCAAGTTGATCAGGGACATGGAGGAGAGGGTGCCAGCGGAGCCGAAGTGGCAGGGGCTGGCGTAGCTCGTTGGTGGGGTTGGCAGGAGCAGAGGGGCCTTGGGGAATGAGAGCCACATTCCGGAGGAAGAGCTGAGGGACACTGCAGGGGACAGAGAAGGGAAGCACCACAAAAGCCTCCAAGGGTTTGAGCCCAAGCGGGCAGGGGCAGGTGGCGGGTGGGGAGCTGTTCACAGAACTAAGAAAGCGGGAAAGAGGGCCTGGCCAGCAGGGAGGATGCCGGCGCTTTCTGTTGGAAGTTGGGTGTTGGGTGTTAGAGCTCAGGGAGGAGTCAGCGCAGACGTGTGAGTCTGCAGAGAGTTCAAGGTCAAACCCCTTAGATCAGGAGAGAAGAGAATCAAGGCCAGAGCTTTGGACAATGAGAGTATACATACGGCCAGTGGTTCTCAAAACTCAGCACACAGCAGAATCCTTCAGGGGCGAGCCGGGAACTCAGGGACCCATGGGAGTGGGGGTGCGAGGCAGGGCCCCCAGGGAGGAGGGAAGTGTGGGAGCAAGTCTGTGGGTTCACCAAGTCCCCTGAGGGTCCCTGGCCTGAGCCCAGACAGAAGTTCTTCCCCTGGGGACCTACCTACCTGAGCCCCCTCGGAACACCGAAGTCTGGGTCCCACCCACCCCGGAAGGGTCTTAACTCTGGAACTGTTAAAGGCCCCTCAGGGGATGCTGAGGTACAACCAGACTGGGGGACTCCTGGCTGGAGGAGAGGAAGAAGAAGGGGAAACAGTATTCAAGTGATCAAGAAATGACAACGGGGCAGCGACCAGGTGGCTCAGCCCGAGGCCACCTTGGCCAGGGAGGAGGCTGTGGGCCACAGGGAAACAAACGTAGGATTTCAGTGGTCTGAACCTCACTGCCCGTAGGAGCTCCGGTGGCCGGCCCACACCCAGCACCGATGAAATCTGAAGTTTGTGAGACGCCGGAGTTAGCATCTTTTTAAGGCTTTGGGAGATTCTCATTGATGCGTGGCCAAGTTTGGGGTCAGGCAGCAGCAGCTGCTCACACTTGCATATGGGTACACTGCACCGGGGGTCTCATTCAAATGCAGGGTCGGGTGGGGCCTGAGACTAAGCGTTTCTAACAGGCGCCTAGGTGGTGCCCCTGCTGCCAGCCGCAGACCACAGTAGGAAAAGCGAGGATGTGTATTTGTATATTTGTACATGAATATTCATGAGTCGTGCTGATAAGTGCAAACGCCCGCTTCCCACACCCCATCTCCCAGCCTCTGCTCTTAAGGTCAGACCCCATGGTGATTTCGGCAGGCAGGTGGGCAACCAGGAGTGTTCCTACCTGCTGCTCTCTGCTGCCTCCACTGCCCTCCTGCTCCCCTCCTGCCGGCTGGAGCAGCAGAGCTGGTGTCTCCCCGAGGGGGTCGGCAGGTTTTTCAAAGCGATGTGGTGTCTGTGTTCACACCTCTGTGCCACCTCACACACTCCCCACCCAAGGTCGAGGGGGGCTGTCGTCCCCACACCTGTGTATGAGCTTCCGAGACACGCCCTCCCCCTTGCGTGCTCACCCTTCTCTCCCCGCGAGGCGTGGGCCCAAGACTTGCTCTGTAGGATGGGGCTGGAGGGACCGCTCTGCCTGACTATATATAGACTTTGAGATCTGAGTTCAAGTCTGGACTCCGCCCTTTCCCGGTCACATGACCTTGGATAAGTCATTGGCCCTCCTCTGAGCCCATCAGGCAGTATTTCATTTCCAAAACGTGTGAAGTCGTAACCAACCTCCACGGGCACTGGCTGAATCGGTGGCTTCATGGCTATACGGGTACAAACGAATGCAAACCGCAAACCCCAAAAGCACACCGCGGCGGGGTCCTGAGGGGTGCTCTGCGTGTGGCGTCCCACCGGCCCCACGGACATCCTGTCTGCATTTTCCCTCTGTGCCACCACCATCCCCGCCCCAGGAGCCGGGCCGCCTCCGCCGCCGGCCCTGGCCCCTGACGCCCGCGCCTGCCCTTCCCTCCGCAGACATGGGGAGCTTCGAGGAGGGCGAGAAGCACCAGCGGG
Source organism: Macroglossus sobrinus (assembly GCA_004027375.1). Lineage (NCBI taxonomy): Eukaryota > Metazoa > Chordata > Mammalia > Chiroptera > Pteropodidae > Macroglossus > Macroglossus sobrinus. Next base: position 19,977 of record PVKZ01006903.1, on the reverse strand, counting down.
TCTCCCACGGAGAGGCCGCCGTCATCCGCGCCCCGCGCATCGCCAGCTTCCCCCGGCCGCAGGTGACCTGGTTCCGGGACGGCCGCAAGATCCCGCCCAGCAGCCGCATGTGAGCACCGCGCCCTGGGGTGGGGGGGGACGGGCTGGGCCTGGGAGAGGAGGTTTGGGGCCCAGCAGCCACATGTGAGCACCGCGCCCTGGGGTGGTGGGGCGGGGGGACGGGCTGGGCCTGGGAGAGGGGGTTCAGGGCCCAACAGCCTCATGGGAGTGCCCGCTTTGTGGAGGGGGGGACAGGCTGGGCCTGGGAGAGGAGGTTAGGGGCCCAGCCGCCGCATGTGAGCACCGCGCTCTGGGGGTGGGGGAGGGACGGGCTGGGCCTGGGAGAGGACGTTCATTCGGGGCCCAGCAGCCGCATATGAACACTGCACCCTGGGGTGGGGAACGGGCTGGGCCTGGGAGAGGGGGTTCGGGGCCCAGCAGCTGCATGGGAACACTGCGCCCTGGGGGTGGGGTGGGGGGGGACAGGCTGGGCCTGGGAGAGGAAGTTCAAGGCCAAATAAAGCCTCCAAATATCGAGCAGGGACGCCCTTTGCCCCTCGCAGGGCTTCTGGGACGTAGCCAGTCTGGGGACCCCCCGAATGACAGCGCAGTTCGGTTTACGAGGACCTTTCTGGGAATGTGCGTGTGAAGTCTTGGGGCTGCAACAACTCAGTCTCCTTTCTGGGGACCCCCCCCCCACCCCAGGCGTTGGCTCCATTCTCAGCTAGAGAATAACTCCGCACCTCGCTCTTAAAAATCCCGGACGAGGGCACCATCCCTGTGGTTCCGGGCCCGGGGCTCGGGCCAGCAAGGCCAGGGGGGCACGTGGGGGGCGCTGGCATCTCCCCATCAGGGCGGGTGGCCCCTGGGGGTTTCCGGTGTGCGGGTGTGGCTGGGTGTCCGTCGTGTGTGTTTTGGCTGCGGAGAGCGGGTGAGGCCAGGGGAAACCAGCAGGAAGAGAACACATGGCCCTTTCAGCCCCAACAAAACCCCTCTGTGTGGCCCGAGGCGTTGGTTATGACAGGCGGGGCGGGCGCGGGGGAGCCAGCACCTCCACAGAGGCCGAGGGGCACAGCGCTTGCTCCCGGGACACGCCCGGCCTTCCCGTCCCCGCTGGGGTCTGCAGCCAACCCAGGCTGTGTCCCTTTCCGACTCCAGCTCTCTCCTGGGCCCAAAAGAGAAGAAAGGCCTCCCTTGTCCTCGTCCCTTTGGCCACAGGTCAGCTCTGGGTGGAGCCCGCCCTGCGCTCTGGGGGAAGCTGGAGCCCAAGATGGACAGTTTTTGCCCTTGGGGACCAGGAAGTCTAGTGAGAGAAGCGTAATAAGCGTCACAGTGGCTGTCGGGTATGGGGCGCCTGCTGTGTTCTCAGGCCTGGGTGAAGCACACCCCACATGTCACCCACTCATTCCCGTCTCGGTCCCCAGAGTGCACGCTCCAAAGCACTGAATGAACTGTCGCAAGAGCAACCCTGTGAGGCAGCTGGTCTTATCCCCGTTGTACAGACAGTGAAGCGAAGCCCCCCAAGGCTCTGTCACATCTCACACAGCTGGTTCCGGGCTTGCCGACTCCCGCGTCAGGGTCCTTAATTCTGTGTCAAGTGAAAATTCTGCGAGAAGCGTTACAAAGACATGGGAAGGGGATGGGGGCGGGATGGGGGGGATAAAATGATGGTACTTAAAGAGACTCGTTCCTGGTATGGTGATTCTCACCCTGGCGACCTGCTGAGATCATTGGGGACAATTTAAAATATGTGGGTCTTTAGATCCTACCCGCCCCCCACCCCATATTCTGACTGATTCAATGGGGTATGCCCTGATATAAGGATTTTTAAAGCTCCCAGTGGTTCTGATATGCAGCCATGGTGGAGAACCACTGTCCTAGGATGTATGTTACTCCCAGACACGGTGATGCCGCGTGACAAGGGATCCAGTGACCCGAAACGAGGGGTGTTGACTTGTCCTATGAATGTGCTGATTGGTGATCTTGGCCGGGCTCTCTCCCTTGTCCGGGGTCGGCTGGCTGTGGACCAGTGAGAATGTCTGGGTGACTCAACTCTGCTCCACGCGTCTCCCCCTCCTGCCAGCCAGCCCGAGCGTTTTCTCCTGGCTACTGAGGGGATGAAGCAGGGAGGGAGATGTCTCAAGCCTCTGCTGACCTCCCATTGGCCAGAGAAAGTCACCCGGTGGAACTGAGACTCGCAAAGCGGGGAGACTGCCTGCGTCTTGAGCGCGTGGGCCTGTCAGGTCGCATGGCAACGGGTGGGGGTACCCAGCAGGTGAAGCGTTAGGGATGGACCCCGGGCTGCCAGGTGGACCCACGCCGTGCGAGTCAGAGCATGCCCCCTCAGACCTAGTCAGGGTCCGGGAGACCAGCAGAGCACGGTCAGCAGCAAACACAGAGGGGAGGGTGAAGGGTGGAGGGGCACGCAGGTGCTGGGACAGGTGGCGTTTTGGCTCCCAACGCCCTTTTCTGAGGCCACCTGCTCAGGTGCATCGGGGGGTGGCATTTGGCAAGCCAGTCAGGTAGGTGGCAGTGGCCGCGGTGTTGGTTCTGAGGCCTCACCCAGACCCGGTGGCAACGGGTCACCGTGAGGCATCAGCAGGGTGTGGCTCGGCCGCAGGAGGGTGGTGCACGCCCCGATCCACCGTTATCTGCCGGGGAGAGACGAAGCCCCCTCTCCATCCTCACCGCCGTCATCCCTCCCCTGCCGTCTTCCCATCTCCCTCTCTCGCCCCTGGCTTCTGTCCTCACCCCACTTTTCATTGCCGACAGCCGCTGGCACGGGGACAGAACAGTCCTGGTGCACACGCACACACGTGGTCACGCCCACCGCCTGCCCACCACCTCCCCCCCACCCCCGCCAGCACCCCTACTGAACTCCACATGGCTGGCACACTGTGGCGATCTTATCTCAGCAATTACACGGGATTAATATGCACAGCCCAGAGGAAAGGGCCCCGGCAGCCGGTTCTCCGCTGTCTGTTTGCGGGAGATACGAATCTGACGCTCGCTCCCCCAGCGTGGAGTGCGGCGCGCCGAGGCGGGCCGTCCACCAAGGTGGCCCTCCCTAGCGGGGCGCCCGGAGATTTAGCAGCCGCTCATCTCGTTGGTGAGAAGGGGCTCTGGGCGGGTCCTCGGATGGTTTATTTTGTCCTTAATTAAATGATCAGTCGGGCCCCCATGGAGCCGAGAAAGAAAAAAAAGGCTGGTGTAATAGGAGGAGTGGGAGGAAGACGGGGCAGGAAAGACTCAGTCCAGTGAAAGCAGAGCTACAGCCAGAAACAGCCCAGCCCCGGCCCGGCTAGCCACTGATCCTGCCGTCCACATTCCCCCAGGACCCTGCCAGCGGCTTCCGGTGCGGGCCCGACTGGGCGCAGCAGGCTGGAAGCCTTCCTGAGGGCCAGACACAGCTTGGCGCACTTTGGAATGAGCCACGGGGTCGTTCCAGAACCATCCGCGAAGGGGCTGAGGGCAGGGGGAGAGGCTCGGAAGGCCCGTGTCACCTCCCAGCCTCTCTGCCTCCTCTTCACTCCACATGCGGAGCCTGCACCCAGGCCCTGGGGGTCCCGGTCCAGAGTGCTCCCCTCCAGTGCCCGTCGAGGCAGTGCTAAAGCCTAGAAGTGGGGCGCGCGCCTTCCTCCACCTCGCACTAGCCCGGCCACTCCGCCCCGCCTGGAAGCGAGGGGGCTGCGAGGTGGGACCCCGGCTTCCCAGCAGCTACAAGGACTTTGTGCACGGGGCGCCTGCAACTGCGGTGGACAGCCATCATCTCCGCCACCCGCCCCAGGCCGGTATCTCAGCCACGGCACCGTTGACACTTTGGGCCCCGTGGCTCCTCACCATGGGGGCCGTCTGGTGCATTACAGGGGTGTTTGGCAGCCTCCCCGACCTCTGCCACTAGTTGCTGGTAGCACCCCACAGCTGTGACATCCAAAAGCTGTCCAGACATTGCCAAACGTTCCCTGGAGGGCAAAGCCACTCCTGGTTGAGAACCACTGACCTAGAAAGATGGATCGGAATATAGACGAAATACCACCCAAAAGAGAGAACTGGGGGGATGGGGGGGTGGGGGAGAGTCTTCCTGGTCCAGGAGAGAAGGAACCGGACATGGGAACCTTCGTCTCTGGAGGCCGAGAGGGGGGTTCAGGACAGACAAGTGAACTGAAGAGGGGGACTAGGCTGCGACCAGTGCGCCCACCCGCCGAGGGCTCCCTTCAGCCCGCTCCCCCAGCGCCATGGCAACAGGAGTGGCTGAGGATGCTGGCACCACCTGGACCAAGTGCATCGCTGCTCGTCAGATCTGTCCTGATGTTAGACCGTGGGCCAGGGGCGGGCAGTGTGAGAGGGCGGGGACAGAGCCCTCAGGCCAACGGGGGGACAGAGCAGAAGCAGCAACACGAATCCGAACCCTTCAGCCTTGGGGCTGGCAGGAACCCTCACCAGCATCTGCTCCCGCCCCTTGCACAGATAAGGAGACCGAGGCCAGCAAGGAGGAGATCGCGTGGGGCTCAGAGGCGGGGGCCAGCGCTCCATTTCAGAGTCCCCTCCCCTTTGTCCCGGCCAGAGCCCAGCCTCCCTTCCCCCATCCCTCGCCCACCCGCACGCTACACTAAAGGTCAAGGGCCCCAGCAGGAGACTCCCAGGGATGGTCACCATCCCTGCCCCATTTTGTTGCTATTTAAATATTTACCCTCCCTCTGTCCTACCTCCTATCACCTCGTTGGCAGGAGGTGACAAGAGCTCCCAGGAACTGGGGCGGGAGGGCTTAGCCTTCCTGCTTCCCAGAAGTCTGCCGGGAACGCCCCCAAACAGCAGACGAACCTCCCAAACCAAGAAAGAGGGTACACCAGCAGGGAAAGAGAGGGCTGGCGAGGCGTTCTTGGGCCTGCTTACTTGAGAGCCTGTTTAAAACTCTGTTAACATCCACCTAATGGGAAAATTCGCAAAGAATTCAACTGGATTTGTCCTTGTTAAGCAAACATTAAGGATATTTAGCAGCTGTCTCGGGCACATCCCATAAAAATCCAGAGATAGACTCGACAGACGAACGGTTTTGTCTGTCATCTGGAGAATGGGCAAAAGGCGGCGGCAGGCAGAACAGCGTGAGCCATGCTCTGTTTCATTCACATCAGACGGGGTCCCCCTCGCCCCTCTGGCACAAGCCCTTCCTTCCTGTCTGCAGACCGGGTGCTGAGGGGCTATGCCCTGGATCCCAGCAGAGGGAAAACAGACCACGTCTGCACCCTGCTGCCCAGCTTGCCTCCTTTTCCCCTCTCAACCGGCCCAGCCAGTCCAATCTGTTCATCCAGCTTCCAGGGCGGGGGGGGGGGGGGGGGGCTGGAAGGAGACGTGAACCCCAGAAGTCTGTGTTACTGGAGACCTACAGCCTTTGAATCAACTTAAACAGATTCCAGTTTAGGAAAAGGCCCTGCCTGATTCTGCATGGTTGTGTTCCTTTCTAAATGCATTATGATCGCTCAGCATTCATTCATTCATTCATTCATTCCATTCAGGGACATTCCGTCAAGTGTCTGGATGCTCCCGGTGCATCCACAGCGATGGCCACACACAGCCATCCATGCTGTAACAGAGGGAAGGACAGAATTCCGAGGGACCGCGTGGGAACGGGGTGGGGGCAGGGAAGCCGCACACGGCAGCAGCCTGGGACCCCTGGGCATGCGCTGTATTGGGGTCTGATCGCCAGTGCGGGCCGCCGTATGTCCTCTACAAATGAAACGTGGCTAGAGTTCAGACTGAGAGTGATTCTAGGAGCTGAGGAGGGGGGTCTCTGGGGGCAGAGGGGGGCCCTGGCTTCATGTCCTGGCTCCCCTCCCATCCCCTGATGCCGAGAGCGCCTCGGGCCCATCGGCTGAGTCCTGTCCCCTTCCTCTTCCCAGAGCCATCACTCTGGAGAACACGCTTGTCATCCTGTCAACGGTGGCTCCCGACGCGGGCCGCTACTACGTGCAAGCCGTAAATGACAAGAACGGGGATAACAAGACCAGCCAGCCCATCACTCTCGCTGTGGAGAGTAAGTAAGCGGCAGGCACCGGGACCCATCTCAGAGCGGGTCATTAAATCTCGGGAATAGGGCTCCGGGGGGTCATGGGGAAGATGGAATGGTGATGGAGGTGGGAGGCAGAGGTGGGAGGCGAGGGGAGCGCGCAGCGCGGGAGGCACCCTCCGGAGGCGGGGACCCCGCTCGGGGTAGGGTGGCGTGCTGGAGCCCAGAGCCGAGACAGGGAGGAGGAGGCTGTGTTCGTTCGTGTCTCACTCCCACGGCAAGTCTGCAAGTCTGCAAGTCTGGGATCCTGCATCGGGAGAGGGGGCGCCCTGTTCGGTTGTCAGCAGGGCCCCTGGCGGCCGGGGAGGGCGTGGGAGGAAGGACGCAGTGCGCATGCGTGGTCCACAGCCACCCCTGGGGCTCAGGTGCAGGCAGGCAGAGCATGCCAGGGGATGGGAAGCTTGTTTTTAAACCAGTATACCAACTGCCTATACGCAGCTGGCAGATAGAAAGTGCCGCTTGGGTGATGGGAACACAGGCTGTCTGCCCACACACACTCCTGTCTAAAAGTGCCTCTGTGTTCATCCCCAGAGACCACCTCGTGTCCTGGGAGAGACAGGCAGAGCCTTCCCCTGTGGCAGAGCACAGAGGGTCGTCAGAGAAAAGTTTCCTTTTGCAAAGGGGCATTGGTCCCGCTGAGACTAAACCATCACGGAAATGCTGGGAATGATGTCCTCCCTGGCCTGGCTGTCCTCCACCAGGCCCCACCCCCCACCCCCACCCCCCTGCTGCTCCATCCCTGAGGCTGAGAAGTGGGTGGCGGATCACAGCGCCCGCGGGATGAGGCCAGAGCTGCATTAGAGCAGCCGCGCAAGCTGGGGGAGCCAGATGTTTATGTCTCCACATCTGTACCAGCCCCGCTCCACAACCCAGCCTCATTCATCATCCACAGTCGCTCTGGGACGCACCTGCCAGCAGCAAGACGAGAGGGTTTGGGCCAGGCTGGGGCCCTCCCGGGTCTTTTCTCTGATCCCAGCCTCTGTCTGCCAGCACCTGGAAAGCCAGAAAATCCCCAACCCCTTCCATGCCCACCCGCGGGCCCTCTGAACACTATCAGAGCCTCTCTCCACTTCTGCAGAGTTATATTCTTCCCCTATGCCAGGTCCTCTGCCTAGAAGAAGACCTGGATGCAGGGAGGAGAGTTCTCTTCCGGGTACTAGCCTGTCAGGGTCACGAGCGTAACCTCTGACATGGACCCAGGCTGGGGTCACAGTCAAGCCCCTCACGATCTGGGGGCTGCTGTTCCTTCGGGGACAGGAATTTAATCACCAGAGGGAAATGTGCTTCCCTGTATATTTTCCAGTGTCAGAATACCTGGAGTCCAAAGGAATTGGGTCACTTTGAAAGAAGTCAGCATCTTCCTGGGTGACTCAGTTTACCCCGAGGCCAGGGGGTGGAGCCTCCCATCCTGCCTTCCCCCCCCCCCAGCACCCAACCTCCTTCTGGCTGACTATGGGGACCATTCACTCTCTGCTCCGTGTTAATGTCCCCAACCCTCCAATGGCCCAAGGGGTTAGGCAGGGCCCCCGCGGACCCCTGCATCTACCAAGCCTCCCCCCGCTCCGTCGGCCGACTCACCCACCACCCCTCACCCACTGCCCCTCCCCTCCTGCTTGCCGTGATTTGTACTAGATGGAGAGCAGAATCAGCTGGTTTTCAGCTAATTTCTCCTCCCACGAGTGACTGTGCTTCAAAACTCTGTTCTTGTCGCTGACACAAACCCCCATCCTGCCTGCCTGCCAGCCAGCCAGTGTACTAGGCGCCATTGCCACCTCGCCCACCACCTGCTTCAGCCCCCCTCATGTATCTCAGGCTAGCCTTGCCCCTCCCTCTGCTCTCCCTCCTCCCCACTTCATCCCACCTTTGCTCAGGGCAGCTCAGCTTCTCAGCAGCCCTGGGTATGTGTGTGGGGGGTGGGGTGCCCGCGGTCTGTGGAAATAAGGGAGAGAGCAAAGCCAGGGTGACCCCGAGTGTTGCCCTTGCCCAGATGTAACCCTGGTGACCTAAACAAGGACTGTCACAGATCTTGAAAAGTCCAGACTTGGAAGGTGGCCCCATACCCACGTGTCAGAGCTGCACAGCCCCATAGAAATATAATGTAAGTCATATAAGTAATTTAAAATTGGCCATTGTCTAATTTTGTTAAAGGGATAAGAAATAGGTGACATAAATTTTATTAATATATTTTACATAACCCAATATACTTAAAATATTACAATTTAACATACAATCAATATAGGAAAATACTAATGAGATATTTTACAATGTTTCCATCACGCTAAGTCTTTGAAATCCGTGTGTATCTTACACTTACAGTGCATCTCCACTTGGATGCAAAATTTTCGTCTGAAATACGTGATCTGTATTTAGATTACAGAGAATTTACAGCTGGAGAGTTGGAGCTGTGTGCCAGGTTGTTCCACACATACTTAAAAGTGTTCTAATAACTAATTTGGGGACCTGTTTTTAATTAAATGCAAATTATTTAAAATTAAATCCCATTAAATCAAAGGGGCACCAATCACTTTTCAAGAGCTCACAGCCACCTGTGGTTCGAGGCCCTGTGCTGGATGGGGCAGGCGGTCCCTGGCTCAGTGGCAGCTGGAACGCTGCCCAGGAGGGGGACAGCTCCCCCACCCAGCCCCGCCATGCACTTGACCTGTGGCCCAGGTGAGTCACACGGTCCCTGAGCCTTCGTTTTCTCGTCTGTAATGGGATGCCTGTGGCACAGTGTAGCCGGGAGCATTCAATGAGGTGACTCTGGGAGAATGGGTCACAGCAGGTGTCCCTTATTCTGCCTGTGGCTGAAATTTGCCATCGTTTGGGGGTTCCCTAGGCATCCTCCTTCCCTGGGGCTGTCCACGTCAGGAGCTCATGTGGAAGACGTCCCTCCTCCTTGCTCTGGTTTGTCCCAGGTGTCCCCAGGTACAGGCAGGCAAAATCCCAGGAGGAAGGACTGTCATTTGTTGAACACCTACTATGTGCCAGGCACTCTACACGACCCCCAGACCAGTGTAGCTCAGGTGAGCTGGGGCAGACCGAAGTGTTGAAGCAGGCCTGCCTTCCTGACCCCCCAGGCGCTCCTTCACGGGGTCCAGAGTCCCCAGCCACCTCTGCCCGCCCCCCTCAACCCATGCAGGCTACGTCACCATCCTGGGCATGGGCTCCAGGGTCCCTGGGGTGGGACGTCAGTCTCCCTCCACCCTCCCAAAGCCAGCAGGCTGGCCCAAGGCCCTGGGGCAGCCTCCTTATTTTAAGCACTGAGGGCTCCCCTCCCCTGGCTACGCCGTGGGGCCCCATCCATCTTCTCCTCGTGCCTCATTAATCAGGGCCCCAGTACCTGCGCACCCCAGAATGTAATAAACAACTTAGAGCACACGTTTATGAATTCAGCTATATCAGCAGCTTTCAATCCGATCACTCTTTATGGCACCTACATGAGGCTTTTATGTCGTCGCAATTATTTTGTTTTATATGCTTCCTTTCTTCCCCTCTTCATTTTGCTTTATTTTTGACATTTTATTCCCATTTGACCTGGGCCTTTTCCAGCCCGATCTGGAGTCCAGATCTGACCAGGGCTGACCAGGGTGGCCCAGGATGGCAGTGGAACCACTGCATGCCCTCCCCGTACAGGATGACCTGCCGATGTCACCCCCAGGGCTGGGCATGTCATTTTGGCCTCCTGGAAAGGTGGATTTTTCTCATGAGAAGTCCCCAGTTGTATTTTCAGGAGCTGCGAGCAGGTTTACAGAGAACGTTGGCACTTCTGCCAGTAGCAGGCCTGCACTGGCCCACAGAGACAAGATGCTGACCGCTGCTTTTAAAGGGGATGCTGCTGCCTCTCTCAGGAGGCTTAAGGATGATACTTGGCTTTGCCTTGTTTTGCTTTGCTTTGCTTTGCTTTCTTTTGTTTTAATAAAGCCCACTCATGATAAGTTCTCTGATTTCAACCATCAACCCTGGAGCGTGTATGATGATAGCTCCATTCATTGGTTCACCTAACAAATGTATTTGAGCACCTACTCTGTGCCAGATGTCATTTGTGCTGGAGACGGGGGTGGGGTGAGGGGCGGTGTGGGGGGAGCTAGACTGTCTGCGTCAGCTCAGGCTGCCAAAACAGAATGCCCCAGAGTAAGGGGCATTCGACACAGACAGAATGCCCCAGAGTGGGGGGCATTCGACACAGACAGAATGCCCCGGAGTGGGGGGCTTCGACACAGACATTTATTTCTCATAGGCCTGGAAGGCCAAGATCAGGGAGCTAGCATAGCCAGGTCCTGGTGAGGGCTCTCTTCCTGGCTTGCAGATGGCCGCTGTCTCACTGGGTCCTCATACAGCAGACGGAGAGGGATGGAGACCTCTGGGGTCGCTTTCTCTTAGGGCCCCACACTTATGACCTCATTTAACCCAATTACCTCCAGAAGACCCCATCTCCAAATACAGCCCCTTGGGGCTTAGGCCGTCCACATACAAATTTGAGTACAAAGCAAAGATCCGCGAGCTTCCCACCCCACGGAATGTATGTGACAAAGTGCCACGGCCTGAGTGGCTGATGACCGCAGACACTTATCCCCTCAGTCTAGAGGCCGGAAGTCTGAACTCAGGATGTCGGCAGGTGCGCTCTCCATGAAGGCTCTTGGGGACAGTCCCTCCTGCCGCCCCAGCTTCTGTGCTGCTTCCGTTCCTTGGCTCACACGTGCATCGCTCCGTCCTCTGCCTCTGGCTTCCCCTGGCTTCTCCCCTGTGTGTCTGCATCTCAATCTCCCTCCAGTAATAAGGACCTTGTATTGGACGCAGGGCCCACCTGATGCCGTAGATAACCTCATCTTAGCTTGATGACATCTGCAGCGACCCTGTTTCCATTTACAGCTGCCGTGGAAATGAAGTCAGGGCAGGGTTGGGGGTGGGGGGGGGAGCCCTATTCAACCCAGTTCAGGGAGTTTGCATTCTGGTGGAAGAGGTGGAAAATGGAGAAGGAAGCCAAGAAGGTAGATGCAGGTGGAGGGAAGGATTGTGAAGCGCAGTACGGGGGATGAGGGGCGGGCATGACTGAAGGTCTCCGGCGGGCTCTCTGTGGACACTGCAGAGACCCTCAGCGGAGGAAGAGGAGAGGTGAGGGGTCACTGGGGTCAGCGTCCGGAGGTTCGTCTCTGAGGCTGCTCAGGAAGCTGCCCCACGGCCACCCGCTTCCCTCCATGACGATGAAGATGTCCCACGGCATCGGCCAAAGGGGCAGAGATGGCATTCCCGAGCTCTGCGCCTGCTAACACCTGCCCTCTCCCCAGACATAGGGGGCCCCGCAGACCCCATTGCTCCAACCATCATCATCCCTCCCAAGAACACCAGTGTGGTGGCCGGGACGTCGGAGGTGACCATGGAGTGCGTGGCCAACGCCAGGTGAGGTGTGCCCCCTCCCCCCACGCCCCCACCTCTCCTTCGCTTGACTGCTGTGGCTGCTCCTGGCCAGTGGGCCCCGAGGAGAGCAGCTGGGATGCAGAAAGGCCCACAAGTGTCCCGCGAGGACCCATGAAAGGAGGAGGGAGGGATGACAGGTGGACGTGCCGGCTACTGTCTGAGGCCTGCTGGTCACATCGTCTGTTCTCTGTGGCCCGAGAGGAGAGACCAGGCGCCCCCCCCCCCACCGCCAGTGGAAGTTACAGGGCGGCCGATCTCAGTGGGGGCCGGGGTGGGGGCCCTCACTTCCGGCCCTCAGGGCAGCCTGGAGGGGGGCGGGTGCCTCTGCTGGCGGTGCTGTCCTCACACGCAGGCTTGTGCGAGAGGGAAGGGTACCGGGGACACTTTGCAGGAGGCCGGGCCCGTGCTTGGGTACACCCGAGGCCCCTTCCCAGCCCCAGACGACCCTCATCTCCACCACATGGAAAACAGTTGCTTATCCCCGTCGGGTGTGGGCGCCAGGCCAGGCCCCTTCCCACGTGACCCCCTCTCTCTCAACCACTCCCCGGCCTGGAGGTCACTACACCATAGCTCAGAGAGGACACCCACTGCCCTGGGCCTCGGTGTCCTTGGCCGTGAGGTGGCAGTGACCCTGGCTGCTGCCCCACCGGTGGGCGTGGTGCTAAACGCAGCCTGGCCCGGCCCCTCGGGACAGACGGCGGCTGTGATGGGCGGGCACCGAGGCCAGTGACTGGAGGTCACGCCCAGCTGAGGCTTCCCGGGGAGCAGGTCCCTGTGGCCCCGTATCCAGAAGCTCACACCTCGGGACCCGAACTTCCCACAGGCCTGGGAAAGGCTGCTGGGACGCGATGGGTGCAGAGAGGACCCACAGGGACAGGCCTGTCTCAAGTCATCCAGCACCCAGGTGCTGCCCAGACTTACTCAGGCACGGGGCCCCTCCGAACGCCCCAGGGGCCGAACACGGACCCCCTTTGGCAGACTGGCCCGCGGGGATGTGCCAGGTGCTAACGAGGAGAGCCTGGCAAAGCCCCACCAGGGGACCTTGGGAGTTCGGGGGTCAGTGATGATGGGACGCGCAGGGGGGTGCTTAACTGCCCTCCACCCCCTCTCACAGTCAGGGGGTGAGTGTGTCAATCTGCCCGCCTTCCTTTGCCCATCTCCAAACTCTGGGCACCTCTCTCACTTCCTCCTCGTCACTGTCCCTCACCCTTGACCATTTCCTGGCTACTGATTTGTGTGTGGACAGGGCAGGGTGCCCAGGGGGAGCAGGACAAGGTCCACAGGGATAGGCCACTTTCCTGCTCTCTCGAGCCCCGTGCGCCAAGCTATTCATGGGGGTGGGGGCCGTTCCGGGGGCCTGACCTGCATTCGCACACCCACCCTCACCCCAGCCCCACGTTACAGATGAGGAGACTGAGGCCCAGGGTGCTGAAGGAGCTAGAGAGTAGCAAGGGCAGGGGCAGGGGCGAACCCAGGCAGCCTGGCCCCCCGGCCGTACCCCGCACCCCCCGCCCACCCCCTCGGGCCTGCGGGAGGCCCCTGCTGGAGCACCTGCTCCCTTGCCCCCTCCAGGCCGCTGATCAAGCTGCACATCCTGTGGAAGAAGGATGGGGTGCTGCTGTCCAGCGGCATCAGTGACTTCAACCGCCGGCTCACCATCCCCAACCCCACGGGCGGCGACTCCGGCTACTACGAGTGCGAGGCCGTGCTTCGCAGCAGCAGCGTCCCCTCTGTCGTCCGAGGAGCCTACCTGTCTGTGCTGGGTGAGGCGGGGCAGGGCTGCTGGCGGTCTCCCAAGGCGAGGGTGGTGTACTTAAGGGGGATCCAAACAGCAGTAGCTGTATCAAAAGGAGCATCCCCTCCCCGGGTCCTTCCTCCTACAGAGCCGCCTCAGTTTGTCAAGGAGCCAGAGAGACACATCACGGCAGAGATGGAGAAAGTGGTGGATATTCCCTGTCGAGCCAAAGGTAACACAGCAGGCAGCATGGATGAAGGGGGGGGGGGGCAAGGACCCCCAGACCTTCCGCTCCTCCCGGCCCAACCGTGGACTTGTCTAGCTTCCACCCCCTTTACCAAGCACCAGCGTCGAGCAGAGAGTCAGTCTGGCTGCGAGCAGACACCCCAGGAAACAAACAGGCCAAATTACCGTAATCTTGGACCTGGAAACCAACCCACGTTACCATAACTTGAGGGTTACAAATGAACCCAAATTACTGTTATTTCAGAATAGGTGACAGACCCAAATTGCCCATAATTTGAGAGTCGTAGACACTGTTGGATTACTGTAATGTCGGAACTACGAGAACCCGGGCACGTCTCGCCCGAGCTGTGCCTCGAAAGCTCCCCCAGGCTTCTGGGCCATTCTGCCCCGTCTTCTCCACCCACCACTTCTGCTTACCCGCCCCTGTCCAGGCTCTTGAAGAATTTCTACTTTCTCACCCCCCATCCTCCCTCCTTCTGGTGCAGCTGAGCCAAGAGACAGCCGGAAGCCAGGGCAAACTCTGGAGAGCCGGGAGGCCTGGTGGGGCCTGATCTAATACTGAGCGAAGAGGCAGAACCTAGCTCAGGCAGGAGGGAGAGTGGCAGTGGAGGGGGCCACCCAAGGGGGAGCCAATGATTCATTTATTCATTTATTCACTCATTCATTCATTCGACAAACGTTCTTCTGAGGGCTGACCATGTGCTGATACTGCTCAGGGCTAGGGAGACAGAGAAGAAAGCAAACAGCCCGATCCCAGCTATTAGGGAGCTGGCATTCCCGTGAGCAGGGCAGACAGACTGATAAACAAATAAAGGTGCCTCGTTCCATTTCAGCATCTCCACGGAAATGTCACGGGTTGTACGACGCCCCATTTTTTTCTGGTACCGCTAAGAAAAAGGACTGCCAATTAAATCATGGCGTGCTGTTGATGGTCAGACAGGTGTTGATATCAGAGATGTCACAGTGTGAAAGGCAGTATGTCCAGGAGGGGATGGAATAAGGGGTCTTAGGACGCTGGGCTTGGCAAGGGCTAGGGAGGACAAACAAGTTTAGGGGCCATGGGGCCGTTGGAGCACCCTTCTGAACGGGGTCTGGAGGAGTTTTTGGGGGGAAGTCAGTCACCTTTGAGCAGAGACCCCGAGGAAGAGAGGGGAGAGCTGGGATGCCTGTGGGAAGGGTGTTCGGGGGTGGGGTGACTTGAGCAAGTCTGAGAGGCAAGGGAGCCCCCTTTTCACCTCCCTGTGCAGACTAGGCCCAAGGGGGCTTCTGAGGGGCCCCCGAGAAACCCTGAACCCTCTGCACGCTCCTTGACGTGGGGCTCTGTGGTCCAGTACGTTAGGGAGAACCGCCACCAGCCCGAGGTCCCCAGAGCACACAAGAGGCTCTGCTAAATGTTGCAGAAAAATATGTGTAGTTTGTCTGACCCAGTGTTCCCACGCTCCAAGAATCCCGGGATCTTTTAAAATTTTTTTGAAAACACCTACGATGTAAGGATTTGAGAACGGCCACTCGAGAAGCAGTCTCCCTCTCTCGCAAGGCCAATAGTGCCGCTCTGAGAAGGTTCTAGAAACCGAGACACACAGGGATCCCCCTCCCGGACTCCTGTCCTTCGGTGGAGGGCGGGAGGCTGGGGGGGCGGGGCGGGGCGGAGTCAGAATGCAGTGGGCGGGGCGAGGGTGGAGGGCGGAGTCAGGAGGCGGGGCGGGGCGAGGGTGGAGGGCGGAGTCAGGAGGCGGGGCGGGGCGAGGGTTGGAGGCGGAGTCAGGGCGGTGTCAGGGCGGGGCGAGGGTTACAGGGCGGGAGGCCGGCTGACTGAGGACCGCCCGCCCCACCCCCAGGTGTGCCTCCGCCCTCCATCACCTGGTACAAGGACGCCACGGTGGTGGAGGTGGCCAGGCTGAGCCGCTTCCGGCAGCGTGGCGACGGGGGCCTGCAGATCAGCGGGCTGGTGCCCGATGACACCGGCATGTTCCAGTGCTTCGCCCGCAACGCCGCCGGCGAGGTGCAGACGTCCACCTACCTGGCCGTCACCAGTAAGTCGGGCCCTTCCTGTCCTGGCCCCCAGCCCCTCCCACCCAGGACACAGCTCTGCGCCAAGCCAGGGGCCTCAGGGGAACGGAGGCGGGGTCCCCCCTGCAGGAGCCGGGGTGGTCTCGGCCCAGTCACGTCCTTTCCAATGACCCGCGAAGCCAAGGACAGAGTCACCAGCTCTTTGAGAGAAGCCGCTCTGGAACCGGCTGTGGCATCCCCGACGTTTCTGGGTTCCTTCTGGTGCAGGGCTGAGGCCACTGCCCTGTCCTGGCCGAGAAGACTTGCTCACGTCCCTAAAGAGAAGAACCAGGTCTTGAACCTCAGCTCCCCCTGCTCACAAGCCCCTTCCCCACTGGGAGTCTCTTTAGGGTTATGTCCACAGCTCCTGCCTGCTCAGTGGAGCTGCCTTAGCCATGGGGTGACGCTGGGAGCGTCACACGGGAGCTCCGAGCAAGCGCCAACTTCCACGGGGCCCTTCACGTCAGCAGCAGAAAGAGGCGTGGTCAGGGGCCTCCTGGAGCCCCGCAGGGCTCGGCGTCCAGACCACAGAGGCCGAGGGGCAGAGGGGGAGCTGGGTTTGTCCCCAGAGCTGGCTGTGGGCTGGGAGGGCAGCCATCATCTTTCTCGTAGCTTCTGATAAGGGCCACGGAGCTAGTGTGTGCTTAAGCCCTGCTCCCACACGTAGCTGGCCGGTTGGTTCCTTAAGGGCTGGGATTAGGGAGGGGACACAGAACGAGAATGCTGCATGACACGTGAAGAGCCACAGCCCACCCAGGCGATGGACGCTTTGGGGCTGGGCCTTGTGGAAAGTGGGTGATGTTCTCCTATTGGCCCAAACTGTGTTTTGTTTTAAAAAACCGGAGCCTCGATTTCATGTTGAGTGAAGGAGAATCCATTTACCTCGTCATGGGGGGCGGGGGCAGGGAGCAGGAGTGAGCTCAGGTGTCCTCGGTGTCCCCATGTGGAGGCTTAAGAATCGAGGCGGCGTGGGAACTGGTGTCACCTGGGTGCTTCCACAGGGCCGGTGGCAAGGCGAGCTTTGGTGGGTCCCCCATGTCAGTGCCGGGGCCCCATCAGGGCGCCTGGACCCCTCCCCAAAGTGGGACCCGCACCAGGACAGGAAGCTGGCCCTCCAGCTGTAGGCGCCCCTCCGAGGCTGCCGCTGAGAGGCCGCACTGTCTTCATCCGCAGGCATTGCCCCCAACATCACCAGGGGGCCCCTGGACAGCACGGTGATCGATGGCATGTCGGTGGTCCTGGCCTGTGAGACGTCGGGGGCTCCCCGGCCGGCCATCACTTGGCAGAAAGGTAGACGAGACGGATCTGCTTTGGGGGGACCGTCTGGGGCAGTCCTCGGCACTCGGCCGGCTTGGACTGCCCACGTGCGGTTCCCCAGGCGGGCATGTCCACGCCACAGTGTGTGTGTACCACGTGCCCCCTGGCTGGGCTCAAGTTGCAGCCCTGCACCGTCTGAGACCTGTGTCCCAGGGGCACGCTATGTACTCTGAGTCTTAGGGTCCCCGTCTGCGAACTGGGGACAGTAGGACACACACCTTAGGGTGGCATGACGGGTGCATGTGAAGGGCCTGAGCTGTGCCCGGCGAAGCCCAGTGCACGAGAGCAGTTTGATTGTCGAGAAAATACTGTGGCGGTGGCGAGTGAGGGTACGAGGCTGTCCCCCCGCCCCAGGCAGCTCGGAGGGCTCCAGACCCCTGAGCCAGCGAAGCCCAAGCTGTCCACCTAAATCTACCCACCCGTGTGCCTCCTCCACCCCTCTGGCACGCTCACCTTCACACTGTCCCTGTGCATGCATGCACGCACACACACACACACACACACACACACACACACACACATCCTCCACAGTACTCCCCCGGGTCCCCTGTGACCCTGCTTTGTTTCCCCACCTTCTAATAACAAGATCATCTGCGTGTTCATTTATTACACGTCCCCCCACGAAGACGGGGGTTTTAATTTTGCCCACTGCTGTCTCCCCAGGGCCTAGAACAGAGGCTGGCACACAGTAGGTGCTCCATAAATATTTGTGGCCTGAATGTCAGCGCACTCAGACACATGCCTAGACATGCTCACGAGCTCAGCGTGCCAGCACACGTGTGCAGACACCTGTGGGCTCCCATGTGGAGACCCCCTCTGTACAGACAAGTGGAGTCACAAACACCTGCATCCTCAGCTGGCTCATACACACAGCACCTGCCCTCCCTCACCCTCAGTCTACCTCTATCTCTGTCTCTGTCTCTGTCTCTGTCTCTCTCTCTCTCTCTCTCTCTCTCTCTATCTCTATCTCTATCTCTCTCTCTCTCTCTCTCTCTCTCTCTCTCTATCTATCTATCTATCTATCTCTATCTCTATCCCCCTCTCTCTCTCCAGGCACCAGGCCTCCCTGGGTCCTACTGCCCAGGGAGGTCTGTCCTGGCCAGAACTGCAGCCCCCACCTCATCCCTTTTCGCCCTGTTCCCACTCCTTGCTGCTCCCACCCATCACTTTCCTCAGCTCCCCTGCAGGTGACCCTCCAGCAGTATCCTATTCAGGATGCCCGTCACCACCTTACAGAGCTGTTTGCTCTTCCTGCCACCACCCCCCACCCGCTGCCCTGGTGCCAGCTGCATCAGGAGACAGTCCCTGGCCTTCTCTAGTGACGGGCAGACAGTGTGCTGGGCGAAAGGCATCATGAGACCTGGGCTCGGGGCTGCCCATTCTATGACCCTGTGCCCTGTCACCAAGTCAGAACCTCAGCCCCCACCTTGGTCCTGCTGCCACCCTCTCCCTGGCTTTCTCAGGGGAGCCTGCCTGAGACACCCAGGGCAGCCCAGAGGGGCGGGATGTGTGGTCTGGGCACGCAGCAATCTCGGGGTGCAGGGTGGGCTGCGGGGGTGAGGGGCCACGGGCCGCAGCCTGAGCCACCCCATGCTGCCCGCAGCTGAGCGCATCCTGGCCAGCGGCTCTGTCCAGCTGCCTCGCTTCACTCTGCTGGAGTCCGGCAGCCTGCTCGTCAGCCCCACGCACATCTCCGACGCCGGGACCTACACCTGCTTGGCGACCAACTCTCGCGGGGCCGACGAGGCCTCGGCCGACCTGGTCGTGTGGGGTGAGTGTGCGGAGCGTGTGCCGAGCACGCACGGCAGCCCCTGCAGAGCACACACGCACAACGCCAGACCCACTCTGCATCCACGCATGTGTCCGACCAGGGCGCTCCTTACGAGAGGGACCATTTCGGAGGGACCAGGGATGTTCTTGCACGATGCCCCGAGAGCGAGGGCTCGGGACCTGCTTGGCCGAGCTGGGAGAACACGGGGAGGGCGTGGACAGCTGTCTTCACAGACATTTGGGGCAGAAATCAGCAGACTTCCTGTAGAGAGCCAGGTCGTAAATATTTCAGGCTTTGTGGGCCAGACAGTCTCTGTCACGGCTCCTCAGCGGACGCCTCGGTTTCACCGAGAAAGCCGTCATATAGATGGTACTGAATCCAGTGGGCGTGACTGGGTTTCAGGACCCAGGCAGGCCACCGAGGGACTTGACCCCCCGACCATAGTTTGCCGACCTCTGCTTGAAAGGGGTTTCTCAAGCTCTTTCCAGCTCCCAGATTAGGACCTGCACCCAAGACAGACGTGCCCGTAGGCCGCCTGTCTGGGCTGAGTGATGCATGAGACCAAGAAGCAGAGGATTCTGTTTTGACTCTGACTGGACCACTGACGTTCTGGGGACGTGGCTCTGAGCGTCCCCCTATGTTTTTTTTTTTTTCATCCCTCGCATGGGTTTGTGGAAGCAGAATTCATGAGCCCCCCCACACACACACAAATGCGGCTTCCAGAGCGTCAAGTAGTATGGAAGCACTTGGTTCTTTTCAGCATTTTGGGGCATTCACGGTGGTGGACCCACTCAGCTGGCTGGTCTGTCTGCATCCGCCCGCAGAATTCAGCCACGTGGGCCCCACGCACCTGAAGACACCCTTCCCACCCAGCAGCTGCTCACCTGTTTCTATGGAAACCACGCCCCTTCTCAGCACGCTGTCTCCCTGCTGTCTTTCAGCCCGGACCCGCATCACCAAGCCTCCCCAGGACCAGAGCGTCATCAAGGGGACCCAGGCCTCCATGGTGTGCGGCGTGGCCCATGACCCCCGGGTGACGGTCAGGTAGGTACTCCCTCCGCTGTGGCCCCAGGGAGGCAAAGGGGAGGAGCAGCTTTAGGGGAACCTCGTAGCGAGGCAAGTGTCTACACCAAGGAGGTAGGCGTGGCCCGTGGGGCCAAGGCACACCCTGGGAGGACCACTTTCAGAGTTGGTGCAGGGCCAAGCTGTAGGGGGCTGCACGTAAGTGGGGGGCGGGGGCGCTGCGCTAGCTTGAACTGAACTGGGCGGTGTCAGAGAGGAGGTGGAAGGGGGAAGGGATGCGGGGAAGTGGAGGAAAGGGGGACGACGCCGGAGGGAGGC
>PVKZ01006902.1:0-28709 GCA_004027375.1 Macroglossus sobrinus | reverse complement strand
GAAGATGGAGAGAAAGAGGCGGGAAGTGATGGAGCGACCTTTGGACAGGGAGGGAGCGGGGAGGAGAGGGGATCTAGAGTCCGCGGAGCGGGGAGGAGGAGTGGGGCCTGGACGGGAAGACAGGACGGGAGGGGGAAGGGGTGGGGGGCACACGGCGGGGGCGGGGGTGAGGGAGGTCCTCGCACTGCATGGGGGCCACTGTTTTTATTTTCAACCTCTCTTTCTTGACTATGAAACCAGTGTTTATCATGAAAAGTTAGAAAAGTACATAGAACATACAGACTGTCCTTCCCTCTCAATACCTGGACACATTAACATTGAATATCTTTTTAAAAAATGAATATACCAGATACACACTCACACGCACACTGGGATCCTTGTAAGTGGCCAGCGGGCTCGGTCCACACTAATTTATAATTTGCTTTTCACTTAGCGATAGATACATCATGAGGCTCTCCCTATACACTCGATATTCTCCTAAAACATCATTTTCACTGCTGTTTTACGTGGATACGTAGTTAGGTAATCAGCCTCCCACTTTGGGACTTCCTCATTTTATAAATAACGTGGTAATAAATACCCTTGTGTATATGTATCTGTGAAATTCTGATGTCTTCTCAGTAGAAAAATCCTAGAAGTGAGATGACTGACTCCAAAAGCACTAGGGTCTTGACTGTGTGTAGTGCATGTTGTCAGGGTGTCCCCAAGATCACTGAGGGTCTCGATTTAGCGACAGTCCCGGCAACACGGGGTTCCGGGAGGGTGCTGGTGGTGCACGGGGTCATGTGAGCCCCCGAAAGAGGCTGACCTACAACCCCTGCAAGTTCACTTCCTGCCCCCCTGGACTCCGCCGTCGGCCACTCGGCACGTGGCGCCACGGCCGCCCTCCCCCTCCGGGTGCGTGCCCTGGGTGCCTGGGGGCGGCCGTCACATCCCGGTGACTTCTGCGCCCTGTGCAGTCGGCGCACCGCGTGGCACACAGTGACACACACACGCTTTTGGACCGGAGGGGGACGGTGGAGGGTCAGTGCTTCGTCAGAGTGGGACAGTCCCTGTGACAGGGAAATGAGGGGCCACGGCCACACACTGGGGGGGGGGGGCAGCCTCAGGTGCTCTCCAGTCGTGGAAAAATGACCTTCTTCTACAAAGTAGAACATCTGACTATGGAGCTAACTGTGGCCGCTGGTCACATCTTATACTTATTAGCGTCCCTTTATCCTGCTCTCTGATTAAGACATCTTTCCTTACGTCACTGTTGCCCCTCTGTGAAGCCCGGGTTTTAAAATTTTACAATATTTTTTTTAAACGGTGACTTGGTATCTTCTTTCTCATGCCAAACAAGATGAGTTTTATTGGATTCTATAACTACTTCCATTAAAAAATATATTATGTTTATAAACTAGATTTACTAGTCGTTGGCAGTTGGCTAGATTCTGGATCAAGAAAACCTTCAAAAAATCCCTTGGATATAAGTGACATTTTGGGGACAATTTGTGAATATTGATATACTACATATTATTAAATTGTTAACTTGCTTACGTGTGTTAATGTGGTTAAATACAGGACATTCTTATTCTTAGATGTATCCTGAAAATCTGTAATCTGTTTAGTTCAGCAAAAGAATTATCCACATGTGGGTAAATTATATACTAGGCACATAGGAAGCGAGAGCGTGAGCGAGAGTGTGCAAGCGTGAGTGTGCGAGCGTGAGTGTGCGAGTGAGTGTGCGAGCGTGCAAAGGCGGCAAAACGTGAAGAGTTGGAAGCTCTTCACTGTAACATTCTTTTGACTTCTGTAGGTTAAAAAATGCTGGTTGCAGGTTTAAGAGATAAAAGCATGACAGTAGTTTGTACATTAGAAATGCAAAATAAAACCCTTGACATATGAAGTGATACGACGACTAGTTTTGAAACCAAATCAAACGTCTCAGAGCGCTGACCCATGGCGTGGGCCTTGAAAAGGTGGGCGACAGAACTCTGGGTGCTGGGGGCCCCCGCGTCCCCAGCACCTTGCACAGGGAGCTCCCCAGGGCGGGCGCGTCTGTGACTTGTTGGCTGCTGTATCCCCTGCACCTGGCTGTTCACTGCACATCACTGCGGAGTAAAACTGGGAACAACCAAGCTGCCCAGCTACGGGGGAATAACTGAGCAAAACACAGCACAATCATTTAAAATAAGTTCATGGCCAACGTGTGTTGGATGAAGAAACGTAGGTTTGTCGCCCGCCCTCTCTGAACCCCGTCCTCATCTGTTTGACAGGAGAAGAGGCCCTCAGACCGTGAAGAGGCTGCTCTCCAGGTCCCCAGGGAGGCCGGAGGATCTGGGTAAGCAGACTAAAGTTATAGTTACGTAAACGGGGCAGAAAAAGGCTATGAAGAATGAGTAAGGCTTGGCAACTCAACATGCTTACAGTTGCTTTAAGAATTCATCTAAACGTAAGCTGATTTGATGTCTCGACCCGCGAGACTCCATCCCAGCAAAGAGTCTGGAGCTATGGGAGACGATGCAGAAAGGAGAAAACGAGAGTCCTTTCCAGGCAGGCCCCTTATTCCTTCCGGTCCTTTCTTTTGGAATTACGTTGGCCTGCCCTTGGCTTCTCCTGCAGAAACGGCCCTGGAGAGCCTGGAATGCGACCACTTACTTCACGTTTTTTTGGAAGAAGAAACCTGGGGGGAAGTGGGAGACTCAACCTACCTTGGAAAATCTCCCAGAGATAAACAATAAAGAGATAAATACTTTTCGATGCGAACACTTTATTTTGAAAATTTGTAAATCCATACACCTTACCACTGCAGTTAATTAAGCTTAAGAAAATAAATCCCAGCCTCCTTTAGCCCGAACTTACACTGGGTACCCGTTCCGGTGGCCGCCCGGGGTGACAGGCCTGCGCAGGGGCTCGGCGCCGCTCCACTGCATGCTGGCCGGCCCCTTCCGCCTCGCCTTCCCCGTGTTGGTCATGATCTGGTGACAGGAGAGAGGACACAGAACGCAGAAGTCACCTACCAGAGAGCTGACCGCATTTAAAAAAGTGAATCTATGGAGTGAGGGCCTTTGCGAATAAATGAGGAAGGATCAGAAGTTTTGAGGGAAATCCCTTTGGGGTCTCATATTATACCATTTAGCACAACGACTTCAAAAAATAAATCAAACCGTGGGGAACAAAGAGACGAGAACAGTTGAATACAGTAACATCACATCTCTAGAGGACCAACTTTTGAAAGTGAGCTGGGGAAAAAGACAAACAGATTTGGTTTCATGAATAATGGACATTTCCACACACACAGCGAATTAAAGAGAAGCCGAATGAACAGGTACACAACAGCCGATCCCTGAGATTGTGGGAAGGAGGTCTGGGGCAGGGTGGTCTGGGACTCTGGGAAACCCTGGACCAGCCCTGACGTCACCTGGTAGTCACAACCCTCGCCAACAGCCTTTGATCTGCTGTCTTCTCCTGTCCACTCCTTGAAGGCAGCAGCCACGCCCTCATTTTTTTTTTTTTAGCATCCTGCCATGTCTTAGGCAGATAACATCCATTCAAAAAAACACTTGAGTATAATTGTCTGATACAATGCTTCAAAAAGTCAACATCCTTGGACTGATCTTGAAGGGTCTGCAACCTGCCTAGTGTAATACATGAGAACGGGAGGCATCACTCAGGATCTGGGGCACATACTCTCCAGTGACATGTCTCTTATTTTTGGCCGGTTCTACCATCTGGCACGAGCGATCTCGAAGGTGTGAGCTTACAGCCCTTGCTCGCACCCCTGGAGCCCAAGGCACCCTCTCCTGGCCGACGGGCAGCTCCCTTGTGACGGGCCCACCCGTCCTCTGCAGGAGGGCGGTGGCCGGCGGCTCGCACAACTCTGGTTCCGACCCCATCACCGACGTGTGGCCCCACGGGCCTCTCGGATGCTCCGACACCCCTCCCTCCGGTTTCCCGTGGCACTCTGTCCTCCCGTTCTCCTCAAGCCTCTCCGACTGTCCGCCTTCCGTCCTCGGGGACCCCCCTCCCTTCTCCCCCTCCCGACACGCCGGTTCCGCCCTCTGTGCTCGGCCCCCCACCGTCTCCCTCGCCCTCCGCTTCAGCGGGCAAGGTCGTCCACTCTGTCGGCCGTCACCCATGTGCCGATGCAGCCTCCCTTCTAATGGATGAGGCGCACGGAAAACCGAGAGCTGGACGGGGAGGTGACGCTGGGAAGGCTGGGCATTAAGAAGGTCCCCAGTGCGTGCCCTTTAGTTATATTCTGACCCCTCTTCTGTTGGCCAGCAGGTCTGTGTGTAACAGGTGGCTCGGGCCACCATCCAGCTCAGGCCCCCTGGGAGCGAACTGGCTGATACGGGACTCTCATGAACAGGGTGTCACAACAGACACACCGAAGCCTGCATATTATTGCAAATAACCGTCAGGGGTCCAGCTCCGCGTCACACGCCAGCCCCCGCCCGCTTCCCATGGCACTCACGCCCAGGTACTCCGTGGTCAGAAGCTTCTCTCCCGAGAGTTCCCCGAGCTGCGGCTGGATCAGTTCGTCTTTGTCCAGGTCGGCTTCCATGGTGTCGTGGCCCTCCTGTTTCAAAGGAGACGCGTGGTGAGGGCTCGCGACCCCCTGCCACGGGTTCCCTGCCACGGGTCCCCTGCCATAGGTTCCCTGCTCCGGAAGGGGAAGGCCTTGGCCCCACCTCAGCGACGCGTGTCAAAGGTCTGCCCCCTGCTCATGGCCTGTCTGTGAAGACAGCGGGGAGCACGGCAGCCCTGGGGAGCCGGGGGCCTGATGGACACAGCCACGGCACAGCTGGGAGGAGGGTTGACGGCCCGTGGCGTCCCGCCCACCCCAAGTCTCAGGATTCCTCCCTCACTGCGATTAAGGTACTACGTGACCAACCAAATCCGTCTACGAATAACTATTAAGCGCCTTCTCATGCACAGGCCTGACAGGGGACACGAAACTCTGGGATAGCCTTGCTTTTCTCAAGTAGTTTACAGCCAGTAAGTAAGAAGACTCAGCAGGAAGAGCAGAGTCGTTTGGCTTTGGGGGATGTGGGTGGACATGTTCTCCCTAAGTCTTCCCATTAAGCACGGCCCAAAGCACTGGACGTGGTGTGTAGAACAAGCATGAGAGACCCCGAAAGATGCAGAGACGGAGGCAGACGGTCAGGGTACCCTGCGACACAGCAATGGAAGGGGGAGAGTTCCCTGGGTCTTCTTTTTGCCTTACAGATCCCAGGCTGAAGAGGCCAGCAAGCCAGAAACACGAGTGGTAGGGACCAAAAAAGTTCCCCAGAAGTCAGTTTCCCCCCAGGGAGCCAAAGGGCTGGGGAGCGGGGAGCCCAGCATGACAGAACTTTTAGAAAATAGCCAAACACCATAGTAATCATTGTTGCTTCACCCCTGACCCCACCAGTGAGGGGCTCAGGGAGACTAGACCCTCACCAGGTTACAACGCTCCCAGCTGGGCTGATATCAGAGGACAGTTAGGGAGGGGGAATTCCATCCTTGCTGGGAGGTGATGAGGTAACCCCACCCCGAGGTGAGAGTGAAGACCACAGGGAGAGCAGGGGCTGCCACCCCCACTTGGCAGTAACAAGATGTCCCCCTCTCCATGATGGGACAGCGTCAGAGGAGGCCTCTGCAGGTTCAAGATTTTTACTACTGCTCACCGTGACCCCGTGGTGTCGGGGAGGCCGTGTGGGGAGCAGCAACGAGGCATTCCTACCCCTTCTGGGCAGGGAGGTATGAGTGGGGGCCTAGTAGGGACCCTGAACTCCCACCCCTGCCCTGAAGAAACAGGAGTCTCCTCCCTCCTCCCACGGCTGCTGGGTGTCAACAGAGGACAGGGTGGAACCTGGACCCCACCCCCACTTGGCTGCAACGAGGAGGGGCCCTGATCCCCCGCCAAGCAGTGTCAGAACAAGCACCTAAAACCAGGTGTAACTAAGACTGAAAGTCTCCTAACAATACCCAAAATATCGGGGGGCCAGGGAGCTCTAAAACTTAATGAAAAGACTCATCAGATGCCAACACCAAGATAACAAGAGATGTTATCTGACAGATTTTAAAGCAGCCATTATGAAAATGCTTCAATGCGCAATTACAAAGCAATTAAATTTAGACAAACTAAAAATAGAAAGTTTCAAAAACATAGAAAAAAAGAACAACAAAAACCAACCCCAAAACATGCAAATAGAAGGAAGTAATAAAGAGCAGAAATCAATGAAAAGGAAAACAACAGAACAGAGATTGAAAATTGTCAAGCCTCTAGCAAGACTGACAAAAAGAAAACAAAACAAAACAAAACAAAACAAAAAACAAAGACAAAAATGGCTAATATTGGGAACAAAACAGGAAATATCACTGTAGACCCTGTACACATCACAAGGGTAATAAGGAGTTACTACAATTTTACACATATACATTTGACAGATAAAAACACACCTTATCACATGCTTCTAAATATGAAATAGAGAATTTGCGTAGTCCTATAACCATTAAGGAAATTAAATTCGTAATTTTAAAATCCTCTAAAAAGAAATCTCCAGGCTCATGTGGTTTTACTGGAGAATCCTACCAAACTTTTAAAAGTGACACCAATTCTACACAATGTCTTCAACAAAACAGAAGAGGAAGAATTATTTTTTTAATTCATTTTATGAAGCTGGTATTACCCTGGTACCACCAAGCAGGCACAGACAGTACCATAAAAACAAAAATATAGAAAAATATCTTTCATGAATAAAGAAGCAAAAATCTTTAACAATCGAGTTAAAAGAAAAGAAAAAAAAATCCTTAACAAAATATTAGCAAATAGAAGAGAACCATGGATCAGTATGTTGAAAGAATTATATACCATGACCATGTGTGGTTTGTTCTAGTGATGTAAATCTGGTTAAATGTTTAAAATTTAAT
Organism: Macroglossus sobrinus; assembly: GCA_004027375.1. Lineage (NCBI taxonomy): Eukaryota > Metazoa > Chordata > Mammalia > Chiroptera > Pteropodidae > Macroglossus > Macroglossus sobrinus. Next base: position 21,809 of record PVKZ01006902.1, on the reverse strand, counting down.
CATGATAACCCACAAGATTAACAGGTTTATGAAGAATCACATGATCATATTAATAAACGTAGAAAACACACGGAAAAATTCAACATTCATGACAAAAACTCTCAAAAAAATTAGGAATAGAGTGGTACTTAATAACACTTAATAACACTTACAAAAAACTATAGCTCACATACTTGATGGTGAAAGACTGGGTGATTTCCCCCTGCGATTAGGAGCAAGGCAAGGATTCCTACTCTCACCATTCTTTTTTCAACACAGCGCTAAAGTTCTAGCCAGAGCAATAAGACAAAAAAAAAAAAAAAAAGGAAATAAAAAGCATGTAGGTTTAAGAAACGGAACTGTCTCTCTTTGCAGATGACATGATGGTCTGTCATGTAGACAGTCTCAGGGAACTGATGACCCCCAAACTCTTAGAACTAATCACTGAGTTTGGCCAGGTCACAGGATACAAGGCAAACATACAGAAATCAATTTCTATATGCTAGCAATGAACTTAAATTAAGACACTGAAATTAAAAATACAGTATCATTTACAATTGCTCACAAAAATAAAAACCAATACTTAGGTATAAATCTAATAAAACATGTATAGAATTGGTGTGCTGAATATTACAAAATGTTAATAAAAGAAACCAAAGAGAAAATAAATGTATGGAAAGACACACCTCGTTCATGAACTGGAAAGCTTAACATCGATTCTCTCCAAATTGATATATCAGTTTAATATAATTTCTATCAAAATCCCAGCGAGATTTTTCAGCAGATATATACAAAATTGTTTGAAAATTTATATAGAAAGGGCAAAAAAACTAGAATAGCTAAGATAATTCTGAAAAAAAAAAAAAAAGAAGATAGGAGAACTCACTCTACCTGATTTTAAGACTTCATATAGGCAGATAGAAGTATAATCAATAGTACTTAATAGAGAACCTCAAAACAGACCCACACAAATATGCTCAATCGATTTTTGACAAAGCAATTTGATGGAGAAAGGGCCGCCTTTTCAACGAATGGGGCGAGGGCAACTGGACATACATTGGGGGGCACGGGAAATGAACCTCTATCTAATTCCCACGTCTCATACAAAAATTAACTCAAAATAAATCATGGACTTAAATGGAAAGTTATCAAATTGTTAGAAAATTTAGGAGAAAATCTTCAGGATTCGTGGGGGAGGCAAAGGGTTCTTAGGACTTGACACCAAAAGCACAATCTGTAAAAGGAAAAATTCAATACATTGGATTTTGGTGAAACCTAAACAATCTTTTGCTCTGTGAAAAGCCCTGTTAAGAGGATGAAAATTAAAGTTATAGACAGGGAGAAAATATTCAGAAACCACACATCTGACAAAGGACTCGTATCTAATTATATACAAAACACAAAGAACTCTCAAAACTCAACAGTAAACAACCCAAACGATATAATTAGCAAGTGGGCTAAGATATGAGGAGGCATTTCATGGAAGTTGATATATGGATGGCAAATAAGCACACGAAAAATGTTTAACATCATTAGCCTTTAGGGCTAATTAAAACCACGGCGAGATATTACTCCACACGTACTGGAGTGGCTCAAACAAAAAATAGTGACACCAAATGCTGGTGAGGATGCAGAGAAACTGGCTTACTAACACGTTGCTGGTGGGAGCACAAAACTGGTACCGCCACTCGGGAAAACAGTTGGGCAGTTTCTTAAGAAAGCAAAACGTGTACCTACTATGCGCAACCCAGCAATTACGCTATTGGGCGTTCATCTCAGGGGAATGGGGACTTGTCACACAAACATCTGTACACAAATGTTTATTCACAATATTCAGAAACTGGTAACAACTGATGTCCTTTCGCGGAGAACGGTTAAACAAACTGGTCCATCCACACCACGAACTACCGATATACACCATCTCCAGTGAATTACGCTGTGTGGAAAAAGCCAGTTCTAAACGGTTATGGATGCACGATCCCATTTACGTAGCATTCTCGAGACAACAAACTGTGGACCCGGAGAACAGATTAGTAGTTAGTTGCCAGGGGTTAAGGAGGAACTGGGGGTGGGAGGGAAGCGGGTACGGCTCTGAGAGGGATCCCTGGGGGTGATGGACGTCTTCCGGATCTTGCATGGACGCGTGCTGACCTCCTGGCTGTGTAGTATACGACATTTCTGCAAGACGACACCATCGGATGGAACTGGGTAATGGGTACATGGGAGTTTTCTGTATCATTTCTAGCAATTGCATGTGAATCTACAATGACCTCAAAATAAAAAGCTTCAGAGATAAAGAGAGGAATTAAGGACAAATTGACAGTGTGTAGGAGATGTCGTGAGTCTACGCATAATCGAACACACATGGTACGGGGACTATTTCCCGCCCACTGCTAGGACTTCGAGATCACACCGTCCTTGGCAGGTTGAATGAGAAAGGTCGGTACAAAACAGGCGAGACCTTGTCCGTGAGGAGGGCGGAGGAAGGTTGGGCGGGCCCTGCAGGAAGCGGGCAGTCCAAGTGCTGGCCCGGGCTCCAGCCATCACACCTTGGTGGCACTGGTCCCTGCGATCTCTCACCAGTCCTTCCCGATTCCCTGACCACGCGACAACCTGTAACCTGTAATTTGGCTCCTCTAAACCTGCCAACAGGAAGAGGAAGCTCTACTCTGCAAATGTGTGTACTCGCCCTGTCTTTATTTTGCGACTAATTTCTAGTCATTCCGGATGCCCCAGTCTTTTGTGAAGTGGATTTGGCTGGATCTGAAGGCTCCAACGTCCAGGAGGACCGCCCCTGGGGTAGGGCTGGCGCAGGGGGTGCAGCCCCGGCCCTGTGGGGCCTTTGTAGGATACAGAGAGCACCGCCTTCTATCACTTGGTGGTGTCACCTCAGAATAGGCTGTCTTAAGGAAAGGGGATTTGACTGATTCTAGGTGGCCCCCATAGACAGGCCCGAGCAGCAGACTGAGAGGCAGGTTCCAGACCAAGCCAGAGCCTCTTCTGACAATCGGCCTGTCCTACTGGTGGCACCAGCTGCTGAGGAGCTAGTCGCCGCCAGGGTACGTCTGGGAGCAGTCACATGACACCCTCTTGTCACAGAACCCCACCTTCCACGTCCACAGCTCTTCGCATCTCACCCCTCACAACGACTCAGTGGATCCGTTCATTATCCCGATTTTGTCTGAGGTGGACACCGAGCCCGAGAGGAGAGGCAAGTCCACCGTGACAGCTGGGCCCTGGGGCTCGGGGCAGCCCCTCTCTAAAGCCCAGGTCTTTTTGACTCGGCCACTGGGGTGTACTGCCCGGGTCTTGTGGGGCCCGAGGGTCCCCGGGGCCTGGATGAGGAGACCGAAGTGAGGAGGAAGGCCACAGCAGCACGCCACACAGTCCGCGGGCCCCTTCCTCTCTCTTCCCCTCCTGCCGGATCACAAATGCAGAATGTACTCTTGCGCTACCTGGAACGCCAGGTTCACGGTCAACCTAACCCCCAGTCCTGCTCCGCCCTGCACAGCCAGGGCAGCTTAGCTGCCTTCTCCTTCTGTGGCTTCACCTTCTGTGGCAGGCAGCTCTGCCAAGGGCGAGCGTACCCACCATCCTGAAATTTCACTCGGGGTCCCTTAAAAGGGGATGCCATCTGTGAGGCCCCAGCTGAGGTCAGCTCTGGGACAGCCAGGTAGGATTTACACCACGGTCCCGGCTTAGAGTTCAGTGCACTGAAGTACCAACCTCTTAGTGATCAAGTAAGTAGTGTGTGCAATATATATTACCACAGGAAAGGGGCTGCTCCTTGTGAACAAAGGCAGCGGGCACTGTGGTCGGAGTGAGTGACAGGGCGCTCCGGGCAGTGGGGTAATATTTCAGCTCCTTTCCAGGGGGTGAAGCCTTAGAGGCACCAGCTGGAAATGGGCAAATACATGACAATTTCACGGAGGAACGGGTGATATGCCACTTCCCTGCCAGGGGTGGAATATAAAACGTTAGGGAACAAAGCAAATGACCACATTCCACTTCGGTGAAAGACAAAAGGTCTGTGGCAACCCTGAGCCAAGGCTGGCAGAGGTATTTCTTTACCCTGGACGACAGGTACATATGCAAGACACTCACTCACCTGCAAACCAAGCTATACGTACGCAAACCAGCAACCACAAGTAAAAGCTTGCTTAGTCGCTTGTTCAAAACGAGTTAGTAAAGAGATGCACTGAAATAGTTATTCAATTTTGCTTTTTTTTTTTTTTAGTTAAAACCAGCTGAAGTTGTTTTCTATTAATAGTACTTTATAGTTACATTTATTGGTAATGGATAGGACTTCCCTAACCTCCGAAACACGGGACAAATTCTGCATTTGGTCCCTAACCCGACGTGACCCTTCGACCAAAGGCCAGCATGCAGGCGCAGGCCACCACGGCTCCAGCTGGAGAATGTGCTGACTCTGTCCTCAGGAAGATGACGTTGGTGCAAAATGCATACACCGAGGACACAGACATGAAAGGCATTCATTTTAAACAGGCAGATCTTGGGGTTAATTAAGAAAGCTCCGTGCTGAGGCTCCTCTCCGGGCAGACAGGAGTCCGGTCAGAGCCGAGGTTTCTCGGAGTGGCAAGGGAGATCACCTCACCTGGTGGCCTCCCTCAACATCGTGACTGACAGACGAAGGAGATTTCTTACGTTCTCTGATTCTAAAGAGCCAGATCCTGGATAGATATAAACAAGTCACCATTGCAGTCTGTCTAAGGCACACTGATGTTGGTGACAAGGAAGTGAGCGGCACCGGTTGGGCTGGAAAGTGCGATTCACGGAAGAGAAGCAAGGGCCGAACTCAGTGCTGTGCGACCGACCCTTCCCAGGGTCCCCTGGGAGGCCCCGCGCAGAGGGAGCCATGGGAAGGTTCAGGGCACGGCCAGCCGTGGCGGGGAGTGTGGGTGGAGAGCCCACCGGCCTACAGAGAACGCAGGTGCCTGTCTCCCTGGTTCGGTGGGTGCCCAGTGGCCCAGAACGACAGAGGATGTACGCGATCTTTCTGACAAATGGGCGAACCCAAGACACACTGGGTGACCATTCTGGCCACAGCATCCTTCTAGGGGGCGGGCAACTGCTTTCCATGCGCTTCCCTCGATGTAAGCGGGACAAATTCCACTCAGCTCGCTGGATTGCAAGCAGCTGAGGGAGGGGGTGACGAGTCCTAGCAGCTGAGGGAGGGGGTGACGAGTCCTAGCGCCAGCGGGCCCGGCCCGAGAACGTGAGAAGGGAGCATTATTAGTTCTCCCCGTCACTCGCTTCTCCCGGCTACCTGCGAATCCCACACGCAACGTATTCTGAAAGCTGCTTTGTGAAGGAAGGAGGTGGCGATGGATAAGGAAACGCTTTAAGAATACATGCCTCATTGGGGTGGGTTTTTAAATGCCATTGTTGGAAGGAATTTTCCTAACATTACGGGTCTTTATGTGCTTCAGCGGAATGCATCAGATTACCAAAGGCAGAGCTTGGTGATAAAGTGATTATTTCGAGAAATTAAGAATGCCTCCTAAAGAAGGCACTTGAGCCGAGATGAATTTAGATGTTCTAGTACGAAGCTTCCCCAGAGCCGCTTGGTGATCTTGTGACACCACAAGATGCTTAACTGAGGCTTTGGACACATAATACTCCAGACAAACCAGATTCTAAGCAACGGGCCTGAAAACAGAACTGAGGTGAACTACTGAATGCATTTGAACACTCAGATCCTTACAGATACAATGCGGAGAGCGGAATGTATTCAAGAGGTTTGACACGTGATGAGTGAAAGTATCGAGTGTGTTTTCCACTTGAAATAACTATAAGGCTTCTACCAGCAGTTTAAATCCGAGACGCCTTAGAACGCTCAATTGTAAATCCCACTCTTTGTAAAAACAAAACAAAACGGGGGAAAAACACTCCGCCTGGGAGAGAAAGGGTGGACCAGGTGACCAGGCAGGCAGGCGGAGTGGCCGAGGTGTTCCCTCCCGCCAGGGGACTGGGCCCGTCGTCCCCTTCGTGCGGCTTTCCGGGAGTGTGTGCCCAGGACTGAGGATGGAGCCGGTCCCGACTCCTGGAGGCTGCAGCGTGATGCTCAGAAGTTGGTCCAGCCACCACGCGGGGTAGCGAGCTAGCGGGGCTGGCCTGCCGACCAGCCCAGGTCAGGAACCAGCCACACCACGGAACCCAAAGGCGTCAGAGTATCACTTCCTCGACCTGCTAACCCACTGCTTGTCCTGCTCCCTTCGCTGGCTTTTTGTGAAGTCCAAGTGCAAACAGTGAGGTACATGGCGAGGACGTCAAAGCTGCTCTGTGAAGAGCCGAGCTGATTAAAACACGTGACATGCGGGAATCGGAGGAGACGTGGAGGCTCCAGGGGACCAGGAGGGACAGACGGGAGAAAGTTTCTGTGGGACCGAGAGAGGGAGCCGGCATCACAGCGGAGTCCACGTGTGCGCCGTGCCTCATACAGGCAGGAGGACCTCGGGCACCCTGCCTCATGGTCCCTTCTGAACAGCGGTCACATGAGTGTGCCCAGGGGACAGTGCCCAGGGGACAGGGCCCGGGGACCAAGTCCGGGTGTGTCCCCTAACCCAGAGAGGGTAGGGGTGGGGCTGGCTGGCAAGAAACCACCACCCGAGCGAGAACGCGAAACACACCCTGATACGATGAAGGTGTTTTCTTCCTTGCCAGCAAGAATGTCATCAGGAAGAAAAAGGATCATTCAATAAACCACATGTATTTTGAAATAATGTTTAGATGAACTTGAGAGTCCTCACTTCAGTTCCTTCTGAAACAGATTTGAAAAGTCAGAATGCGTCAGTGTTTCTTAAGCTCCTGGGGAGGGGCTTGGGGAACAGGGTGGAAGGAATTTGAATTCGGTTTTGCAGGATAAACCTCACAGGCCAGCTGTGATCAGAGGGTGACCTGGGAACAGCCTCCCTCCCCTCCTTCCACCTGCAGAGGGTCTGGCTTCCCTTCTCCCTGCTTCCCGCCCCCAGCTCCATCCTGGCCACCCGCTGGCCTTGGCCCCAGCCCTGGCCAGAACGCAAGGTGCCTCTGTGCAGCAGACTGTGTGGTCTGCATCCCCCTCGGCTGCCTCTCGGTTACGGAGATAATGTCAAGCTCGACGCTGACACGCATCGAGGCTGTGCTAGCACTGCGCGGGGATCATTTCATTCTATCCTCGGTCGCCTGACTAAACGGGTATTTGTGTTCTTACCCTGAGGACACTGAGGCCTGACGAGGTGACCCGACTCGCCCGAGGCCACACAGCCACTACGTGGTGGGGCAGGACCACACTCCAGCAGTCTGAGTACTGGGCCATGTTCTGGGTTATTTTGATGCCACCACCGCTCATCGCTTCAACATTCAGCAAGTATTTGTCGTTTCCTAGGGTCTCTGGGGGGTACATAGGGATCTGTTCTCTGTCGCCATGGACTTGGAATGAGGACACAGCACATGTGATAAATACACACATGACATGAGATGAGAATTTGATCCGAGACCCCGGCGAGCTGCAATAAGCTGACCAGCCAGGGCGATGTCCATCAGGGGCCAAGGCAGCGTCCCAGCCCCGCTGTCGGTGCCCGCCCTGTGGCCCTGGGTCAGACTATTCTGCCCAGCTCCGGGAGAAGGAGCAAGTGGACACTTCTGCATGGACAGGAAGGAAGCAAAGGGGACTCTCATTTTTTGTGTGTCCGTTATGAGCCGCAGATTAACTAATTCATTCCAAAATCAATGCGATGATGACTTAATCTGCATTTTTACAGAGGAAGACACAACTAGTGATGTAAAAATAAACCCAGAGGTAGACTGGACCCCCCTGAATGCGGCCTGGAGGGCCGCCCCTGGCAACTGGACTTTATTAGGTGGTGGGGGGCATAGAACTGTTCTTAAAAGTATCACGTGAAAGTCCACGTGAGTGGTTCAGCCACCGTGGGGAGCGATGTGGCAGAGTCCAGTAAAGATGAGACCCCCGTGCCCCGGGACTCAACAATCCCAAGGTCCAGGCGTGTACTTGGGAGAAGCGTTCGCCCGTGTTTACAAGGAATCATGGGCAGAGAAGCTCTTTACGGCCCTGTGAAAAGCAGGAGCGACTTGCTGTCTCTCGGAAAGGAACGGGTGAAACACGACGGCAGTCACACGGGCGAACCTGGGCCCGAGTGTCCGTATGAGTACGTCTCTGACACGCAATGCTGAACGAAAGTAGCAAATCAGTGAATGAATCAGGTAGTGTGTGCCATGTGTGTAATATTACAAGTTACAACACAAAGTGTATGCTGCTTACGGAAGCATAAAGATGTTACATAAGCACAGACTCCTCTGCGGAATTTACGCCAGCTTCAGGACGGTGGTTAACTCTGGGGAGGGAGGGGTGGCAGAAGGATGAAGGCACGGGTCCAGAAAGCTTCTGTTTCCTTATTTTTCTGGAATTGAGACGTGAAGTGATCGCGAACCTGCGTGACCCGAGCTCTGCTGGAGGAAGGCGGTCTGGTGGCCACGTGTGGGACAGGCTGGGAAGGGCACAGACTGAGGCTGGGCCGTGAGTAGAGAGCGGAGACGGGGCGTGAGCCAGGATGCGGAGCCGAAAAGGAAATGAAGGGGAAGATGAAAGTGACCTTCGGGATGACGAGCCACTGTCTGGAAGACCGCGACCCGGCAGGAGGCAGAAGGAACACTCCCAGGTCCCCTCGCAGTTCAAAGATGGGTGCCTGGGACGAGCAGGCGACGGACGAACCTCGCTCGCGGCCTGGGTTGGTGTCGGCCTGCAGTTCGGGTCCCCTTCCTGAGCGTGGCGCGTGTGTCAGACACTGAGCTGGGTGCTGCTCTCGCTCACGGCCGGCAGGAACTGGCCCTTTTAGAGACAACCGAGGCTCGTACAAGGCAGGGTCAGGACCCGGCTGGGGTCCCTGATGCTAAGGGGGTGTGATGTTTGGCTGAGGTCGAAGGCCCCCTCGGCCTAGACATCCCCGAGGTCCACAGGCGACCTGGTCCCAGGGCCCCTCACTGCCTCACCGGATTCCCCGGCAGTTCTATCTCTCACTGTGACACAGTAAATTGGCACCCTGAGCGATCCCTTCCTATAAAAGGAACCATAACGTCTCTTCTCACTTCATACCTTCTTACAGCTTCCCTCCTTCCTCAGACTCAAAGCTAATAATGTCCTTCCTCCTGGAGGCCCCAGGCGATCTGACCTTGACTGTGTCCTTGACCCCACATCTGGTTTCACTTCTCGCTGCTCCGAGAACTCCCAAGTACGCGCCCCCTCAGGGCCTTGCATGGGCTGCCAGGTGGACCAAGCACTCACACCCTCAGGCCCTTCCCTGCTTTGTCCTTCAAGGCGCCCTTTGACCTACTATATTTCTATTTCCTCATTTGTTTAAGGTCTGCTTTTTTCCGGCAGAAAATGTTTTGCTTATTGCTGTTGTTCTAGGCCCTAGGGCCTAGAACCGTGCCTGACCCTGATGGCTTCTGGTATGACGACCCCGAGCGGGTCAGGCGAGTCCCCTCTCCGGAAATCAAGAACACAATGCGGCAAACTCATTAAAAACCATCATTTCAGGACGCTGAAAAAGACCAACGGCAGGCAACTTGAGAAGTGTTTGCTCATAGGGAAAGCACTACCACAATTAGGCGAGAAACGGTGCTTTTATGGCCTACTTGCCTAGGGGAGTTCCCATCCGTCTCAGGCGGTAAAACCCACAGCTTTACTGGCTGAAGGTGCGGCCCTGGTGGAGGACTGAAGGGGTATCATGCAAGGACCGAGGTGATAAAACCCCACCACCTCCGACCCTAAGGCACAGAGGCTCGCAGGAACCCCAAGGGGCCCCCAGGACATTCCACGCTTGGGGCAAGCTGCGAACGGTTCTGCGCCTTTAAATGCATTCCTCAAACCCCACGCAGCCCAAGGGGCAGGAGGAGGAAACCTCGCTGGCTTGAGGTATGTAAACCTAACCCCTGCCCAGATCCCGGACAGACAGTGAAACTACCCACGGAGACCCACAGGGCGGCGGGGTACGGCAGAGACACCCTGGCTGCCCAACGCAGTGGAGAGAGAGATCTCACAGTGAAGAGACCAGGCAGGCGAACTGCTTACTAGAACAGACAACATGCCACCCCTCGGGGGGGGGGGCACGGCATGATGCAGAATCACGGCGACATCCTCTACACAGCCTGCGTTTCAAACGGGCGCTGCCAGACGGGGCAAAGGAAGAAGTGCGGGGTGTGACGAGCGCTCAGGAAAGGCTAGAGCAGCCAGCAGAGCTCGCTCTGAGTGGGGGCCCGGATGCTGGGCTGAGCGGGCAAAGACTTCAAAGCAGATATTATGGAAATGTTGAAAGCCTGAAAGAAAAACGTACTCAACAGTTAACAGGAAATATACTAAAAATGAGTGAAAAACAGGAAATCTCAACAGGGAAATGGACACTAGAAAAAGAAACCGAATGGAGATTCTAGAGCTGAAAGTACAAGAACTGAGACGGAACATGCAGTGGATGTGCTCGGTGGGCGATACGAGACGCAGAAGCATCGGTCAGTCAGACGGAAGACGGACCAGTAGAAAGCAGCAGGCTCCAAGAACCGAGAGAAGACACACTGAAGAAAGAAGTCTTCAGAACAAGCCTCAGGGATCTTTGTGACAGCATCGACTATTGCAATATATAACTGGATTTCAAGGAGGAGAGACGAGGGAGAGAAAGGAGCAAAAAAAAAAAAAAAATGCTTGAATAAATAATGTACACAAATTTGGTGAAAAACTGTAACTTATAGACCCAAGAAGCATAATGGATCCTAAAAATTATACATACCAAGACATCCACACTTAGGCATTGCATAAGCAAATTGCTGAGAGCCAAAGATAAGGAGATAAGCTTCATAATAATAATAATAAAAAAAAACTATCATATACAAGGAAACAATAATAAGTGATAAATAATAGTTGAATTCTTATCGAAAACAATGGAAGCCAAAGGACAGTGCAGTGACAAATCCAGACTGTTAGAGAGAAAAGCCCGTTGACCCAGAGGTCTATGTCCAGTGAAAACATCCAGTGAAAAGTATCCTTCAGACATGAAAGAGAAATAAGACAACTCTAGATTTTAAAAAGTGAGAGAATTTCATTGTTCGTAGACCTAAATTACCAGAAATGCTGAAAGTGGAAAGTGGTTTTTTTGGGGCAGAAGGAAAATGACATCAGATGCTAGATAACTTCACACAGGAAGGAAAGAAGAGTGCTGGACATGGTCGCTAGGTGGGTGGACACACAGAGATCGCGTTTACCCAAGTTTCTCTAAGATAGAGGACTGCTGAAAGCAAAGGCTTACGGCACTGGCTGGACGATCAGTGTCCACGCAGTGTCAACGGCTACGGCAGCCCAAAAGAGGAACGGAAAGGAGGTGGAGCTGGTGGGAAGGACTTTTGCTTTACCAGAAACAAATCGGTAGGAACTCGAGGTGGACTGTGTGTGGCAAGTAAAAGCCACATCCCTACGCGCAACGCAAAGAGAAAAAAGGCAAATACGGCTGAAACGCTGAGTGTTTAAAATGGCCCTATAAAAAATATCTGTTGACTACCAGAGAAAAGAGGAACAGGCAGATGAGATAAACAGGAAACAGCAAACAGCAGAATTAAACTCGGCCATATCGATAGTTACACCCAATGTGAATGCATAGTCAACAGATTTGAAAAAGGACCAAGTTGGAGGACTCGTGTTTCAAAATGCACCGTACAGCGACAGCAGTGAAGATCATGTGACAGCAGCAGAAAGACAGACACATAGATCACGTGAGGAGAAACGGGAGTCCAGAAATAAGGGCTTACGTTTGTGATGAATTAACTTCTCTACAGAGGTACAATGTGACAAAGTAATTCAGTGGCTCAAAGCACAGTCTTTTCAACAAATAGCACTGGGGCAACTGGATAGTCGCATGCAAAAAGATAAATGTAGATCCTTATCTCATGCCACATGCGAAAGTTAACTAAAAAGGATCCTCAAACTAAATTAAGGGCTCAACATATAAAACCCTTAGAGGGGAAACATAGGAGGAAAATCTGCAATGTTGGTTTAGACCAGTGGTTTTCCACGGGGGGGTCATTTTGCCTCCCGGGGGACATTTAGCAACGTCTGGGAACATTTTTGGTTGTCACAACTTTGGAGTGGGGTGGAGGCTACTGGCATCCAGTGGGTAGAGGCTGGGGATGCTATTAAACATCCCATAATTCACGGAATTATCTGGCCCCAAATGGCAATAGTGCCACAGCTGATAAACTCTGGGTTGGGCCGGGAGTTCTTAAGATATATATATATATGACTTTATCCAAATAAAAAACTTTTGAGCTTCAAAAAACACCATTAAGAAAATGAGAAGTCAAGGCACGCATTGGGAGAAAATGTTTGCAAACCACATATCAGAACGAGGACTGGTGTCTGGGACATCTGAAGAATTCTGAAAAATTTTTTAAATTTTGCCAATTTAAAAAATGGGCAAAAATACTCGAGTAGATATTTCACCACAGAAGATACACGAATAGCTAGTGTTACCGGTTGACACTGTGTAACCCTAAATGATACGCTGAAGTCCTAATCCCCAGGACCTCAGAAGGTGACCTTGACTAGAATAGGGTCTTTGCAGATGTCATTAGTTCAGATGAGCTCGTACTGGAGTCGGGTGAGGCCTCCATCTAATACGACCGGTGTCCTTATAAGATGATGATGCAAAGACATATTAGGCGAGAACGCCATGTGACAAGAGGGGCAGAGAGTGGAGTCACACAGGGGCAAGCCGAGGCCTGCCGAGGACTGCCAGCAGCACCAGGAGCTAAGAGAAAGGCATGGGACAGAGACCCTCCAAGTGCACTGAGACCGCATGGCCCTGCCCACACCTTAATTTTGGACTTCCAGCTTCCAGAACTGCGACACGATAAGCCACCCAGGTCGTAGCACTTCATTACAAGAAACCTGGAAATCGAATACAGCCAGCAAACATATAAAAAGATGCTCGACATCATTAGTTGTTAGAGAAACACAAGTTTAAAACACAACGTAATATCACTTCACACCTACCGGGACAGCGGTCACTAAAACGGCAGACGACAGCAAACTTCAGAGAGGATGTGGATACACTGGCATCTTCACCATTGCTGGTGGGAATATAAAAGCGGGTAGAGCCCCTTTGGAAAAGAATTTATCCATTTCTTTAAAAGCTGAGCGTAAATTTGCTAGGCCCCCCTCCCCAGGCATTCCTGGGTCACTAACCCCAAAGAAACGAAACACAAAGACTCGTGCGCAGGTATTCATGGCCGTGTTGTTTAAAACAGACAAAAAAGTGGAAACGGTGCCAATTGTCTCAACCAGTGAACGGACACAACGTGGTTTATCCATAGGATGGACTAATAAAAATACTCAGCAATAGAGAGAAATGGACTACTGCTACACGCTCCGACGCAGTGAAGCCTCAAACACATCACACTCAACGAAAGCCACCAGACGCCAAGAGGCCACGTACCACGTGAAACGGCCAGCAGAGCCCGAACTAGAGACAGAACTGCTCTGGGCCTGGTGGGCAAGGGACGGGCTGACGGGGACCTTTCCAGAGCGAGGGAACTGAACCATGGGGACAGCAGCGCGGCTCTGTGCCCGTCCTAACACTCCCTGAAACGCGCACTTAAAACCGGCGAGCTTTATGGTACGCAAATTAGACCTCAAAGAGACTCCTTACACGTGTAAGTACATTAAATACGCACTCCAGCCAAAGGCAGAGATTGTCAGAACAGATTAAAAAAAAAAAAAAGCAGTCCAGCTCTCTGCGGTCTGCAAGAGAAGCACTTTGAAGTCAAAGACACAGACAGGCTGATGGAGAAAGAGTGGAAAAAGATACACTGAGCCGTGTCGCTAGCGAGCATGGGAGAGCTGGAGTTGGCTGCAGTGACAGCAGACACGCAGAACGTACCAGGAACGGAGGGCATGTCACAACGGCACAGGGCCAGCACTGTGGGATGACGGAACGATTGCAAACATATACGCTGAGGACGAAAGAACTCCAAAACGGATGAGGCAACCCTGACAGCTAGCTGCAAGGAGAAATAAGCGAATCTACAGTTATGATCGGAGGTTGCTGTACTCCTCTCTCAGTAACTGGCAGGAGGCAACAGAAATCAGCAAGGACACAGAGGAGTCCCTGGCATATAGCAGGTGCTCGATGGGTAGCTTAAATGGATGAATGGATGAGTCTGGTAAGATTCTTCTAGCGCGATCGGCCTGGGTCAAGTAGGAGGCAACAGAACAGCCGTTGCCGGCCGAGCGGGAGCTGCAAGCCCCTGGCACCCTGCTCAGGCTTTCCACGGGGTTATCTGCCCCTCGCCTGGATGTGAGAAAAAAATAAAGCTGCTGGAACTCGAGGTGAGGGTAGACCCTGGAAAGGGGTTCCGGCTGTAACAGGTGCTTGGCCTTCGCCCCTTGGCAAGGTGGACATGGTAAGTAACGGATATCAACTTAGATGGCTAGAACTCTCACTTCAAGTGGAAAAAACATCTTTCTTGTCTTTTTTTGGGGGGGGGTAACCACAGAATGTTACTTTGTTCTGTATGCAAAGGTTATCATCAAATGCTGCCTTCTGAGATGTGCTGGCTTCACAGCCGCGGGCTCCTCCCCAGCTAGCACCCCTTGGCACTGTGGTCGGCCGGCTTCCTACCCGCTTCGGTCTGGGCCGGCCGTGACTCTGACTAATAGGATGTGGCAGGAGTGGGGGCCCTGAGACTTCCGGGGCCTCGGCCTCAAGGGGCCCGAGGGGGTGCTGGCCCCGCCCTCTTTGCAACGCAGTGACGGTGGTGCTGTGAAAACGCCCAGCACACCCACCGGGGGACAGAGGCCACGTGCAAGAGGCCCTGCTGCCAGCACCCCACTGCCAGACCGTGACAGAGGCCACCGTGGACCCTCCCGCCCCGCTGAGCTCCGGCCAGATGCAGCCACAGCACGGGGTCTGGGTGAAACCAGCCGAGGACCTGCCCAGCTGACACACAGAATGGGGAGGAAGAGACCTGCTTTTTTGGAGCCACCAAGATGTGGGGTGGTTTGTGTCCGCTGGCAGAGGCTACGTGGTTCACGCACGGGCACCACCCTGAGCGAATGAGCCAGACGCAGAGGACACCGTCCTGTGTGACGCCATTGACACGAAGTGCAAAACCAGGGCGGGAACTTAAGGGGGGGCTTCGATGACCTGGTGGCGCTCATACCGCCCCGTGCACCCTGGGAGGCGTCTCTGGGGCGTGACCAGCTGACTCTGCCCGCTGACCTTCCTTGGGAGGAGCCGTCCGCAGAGACGAGCTCCCGGAAGGGCCCGCCACACCCTTTCACTCCGTGCTCCCCCCCGCCCCAGCAACAACCAGCGAGGGCCACGACGGCCCGGGACTGGGGCGCCCTGGGGGACAGAGTGGACGCCGTCCCCGCCCTCGTGGCACCTGCGGTTCCCTAGGGGAGAATACAAGGCGGTGCGAATAATCAGCAGCTCAAAAAAAGATGACTCGGCCACGAAAGAGAAAATCAAATCAGCTTTCACGCCGCTTCGGTTCTTCCCTTTCGGGTGAACTCGCTCGGCCTCTCTCTCCCGCTTTGAACGTCCGACTCACACCCACGTGACTGTTCCCGGCGGCAGATCGCGGCGGAAGCCTCCTCACACATCGCCGCGACCGACAACGGCTCAACGGACGTCTCTTGCGTAGTGCCTGCCATCCTGCCACCTCGAGTATGATGCGCTCACCGGTCACTCCGCTTACCAGCAGCAGAAAACTGCTGTCTGGTGTAGCGGATATATATTCAATAGTTTATATGTCATATGGCACACAGAATTCAGACACAAACCGGCCCGATGTGAGTCCTGACGAGCCACAGTGATGTAAGCAAGGGCCTCGCTAACTGCCTGGAGCACAGATGTCCCCAGTTCTGAAGTCGGGAGGGTTGGCAGGCCATGCCCTCCTCCCGAGACTAAGACGCCGAGCGTCTCCTCTTTGAACGCCATGTCACGGCGATCTGACTGGGTGAGCAGAAACAGGTTTATCACCTAAAAATTGTCAAATGAAATAAGGTAGAATGCACTGAAGTACAACAAAAAGGCCAAAGTTAGAAATATAATATGTATGTCTCACTCCAAAAAAGTACTATTATTCCAAAAATCTGTGATAACGGGAAAAAGCCATGCCACTGCTTTGGTATTTATAAAAAAAAAAAAAATTTAGATAAGTTGGCTGTAGGGCATTGGTCAACCGTTTCTGCATCTGTTCCCATGGAAATCGACGTTGGACAAATAAGGTCTGTGAGTGCCCGAGAATCATGAGACGTCTCCCAGCCCTCACCTTGTTTTGGGCCATCCAACGTCTGTTTCCATAGAAACCAGAGTAGAACCGGGGGCAGTGGCCGTGAGTCAGCCTGTTGGGTGGTTCACCGAAGCCAAGGGCAGACTGCACAGGAGCCATGTTGTAGAAAGAAACGAATTTAGAAAAAAAAGCAAAAGCCTTAATTGGTAACAGTCGTCTTTTTTTTTTTTTTTTATGGACTTGGTTAAATAATGGAAAGGCCCAGCAAGTAACACAGACATCAGACGGACGATGCTTTGCCAATTATGTAACGGAATTAAGAGCGAATCCGCACGGTGCTGAGCAGGCTGACCACAGCGGGGGGCCCGGCGGGGGTGACAAAGGGCCCTCGGCGCTTTGGCCCTGTACCTGAGGCAGGTGAATCTTGTACCTGAACCAGATGACAAGGTATGCAGATGGCAGTAACTGCCCCAGCCTGGCACCCAGGCAGCAACAAGGAGTGCGTGAAGCAAGTAGGAAAAACCCCAGGGGAGGTCCGAGGCCGTGCGGGGTGCCCGTGCGGGGTCCCCGGAGCTCCTTCACGCTTGCAGAGCCCGTTTCAGGGGAGAAGGGGAGACGAGGAGGCTAGACGTTCAGCAGGGCCAGGCTGTGGGGGCCTCGGGGACTAACCGTGTCTCTTTACTTCCTCTATTCTGACGCTTCCACATCTCAGGCCTTCCTGGCCGTGGAGGCCTGTGGGTCCCAGGCTGGCCAGTTCCTGGAGATAACAACTCAGTGGGGAGCACACCTTTCACATGCAAACCAGCCACTCTGGAGTCCACACTCTAACCAGAGGACTCGGACTTGCAGTCCAGGCCATTGTCCGCCAGGGGCCAGGTACTCGAGAGCTAGGGACAGCCGCTACGCCCAGAGCCCTGAAACCATTCACACTCGCCTGCCGTAAACCAGCTTAGCCTGGTCCGCCCTCTCCCTCCCTGGACACCAATGTGGCACACGGGCTCTTGGCCACCTAGCCCTTGTCTCTGTCTCCTGACGAGCCTGGCGCTTCCCTGTGGAGCCTCCAGGGTGTGGCCCCCAGGGTGTGGCCTCTCCTGCCTCATAGGAACTGGAAGTAATAAACTCTTTTCAAAGACAACTGTCTCCTGACCTGTGAGCCTACTGCACCAGAGGGCATATTCTGATCGGAAGCTCCTCCCTGGCAGGTGTGTGTCCGCCCAGGCCCTGAGTCCATGGGACACCAGGTGCGGAAGCACAGATGGGACGCCAGGTGCAGAACGTGGTTCCCCACGGCCAGGCGTGGCGGGCCCGTGGCTGAGGACAGGGGTGACGTTGATGATGATGACGACAGAATCATGGTGGTGACAGTGGGTGCTCACAATGTCCCAGGACCAGGGCCAAGCGCCTGGATGCCAATCATCCCTTAGTGATGCCAGACGGACGGGGACGTCACGGAGGCCAGCATCGTTCAACTGCCCAAGGCTGCCCTTTCTTTGGATACTGTGTCTACGCGAGGCCTTGTATTGCTAAACGCCTCTAAGGAGACCATTATGTTCAGTTCCACCTTGAAAAATCAGTGATATGTAATTTTTTTAAAAAAGGAACAAGCCTCAGTTCCCTGCTTTCTACATTGACGCTTTAGGAAATGTGGTTAAAAATAAAATAAAATAAAAAGTCTGGCCTTCCTGTGTCACACACAGTCAACCACACGACAGGGTCACCGGGGTCATTTCTTGCAGCCACCTCGGGGGTCCACCCAGCAGTCACCCTCCTCCCCCAGCAGTCACCCTCCTCGCTGCGCCAGCCTCACGCCCTCAGGAGAAACATGTGCGTGTGACACTGGGCCCCCTGGGGCGGGTGGACGCAGAACTGACAGTAGATAAACACAAAATAAAACTAATTCCTGCCCCTAGGAGAAGATGAGAAACCCTCTTACCCATTATATGAACTCAGAGTACATTTTAACACCCAGGCTCATAAACACTGTATAAGAAGACAAAACTGTGAACCAACGGTTCTCAGGAAGTGTGATCTGGGGAACCTCTGGGGGCTCAAGACCCATTCAGGGGGTCTGTGGAGTCTAAACTATGTTCACAAAAATATATATTATTCTATAAACAGTATGTACTTTCCATAATCATAAAACATAAATACAAAATTATTTTAATGTATTCGATGACGTTGTTGTTTTACTCTTGCTTATGACACGGTGTCGTGGTCTAGAGGCTGCCTGTGACGACGTCACTCCGACAGCGAGTTTAACGTATGTCTGAACATTCCTGGGTTTCTCTAGATTTTCCTAACTAAGTTTGCTCTCAGTACATCTATTTCGTTTATACCTGCTATAACAGATATGCTTCCTCCTCACCCCATAAATTGTTATTTTGAAATCCTGAAGTTTTCCTTTTCCTATGCACAAACCGGCTAAAAGTACACTTACTGTTTTATTTTTAGAATTAAAAAAAAAACAAACAACTTAGTCTTAAGTTCTAAAATTTTCTCTAAAACTTTAAAAACTTAAGACTCGTTTATTCTAAAATGAAAAGTAAAATGAAAGAAAATTTGTTTGTAATATCTTTCCTCATGTTTTTTAAGGACGGGGGATCACTGGCTTACAAAACAGGGCTCGGAGGACTCGTTTCTCCATTCATATAAGCCACTGATAAGGAAAGACGCTGAGAAGAATAAAACGGACTTATCAGCAAGTTCTCTGACTCATGGAAGGGAGGAATCTATCCAAGCGAGAAAGTGAAAATAAGGAATGTAAATATGATGGGAGCTATCTTCCCCTCAGTTTTATAGACGTCAATAACTTATCTCCTGGGTCTTATGCAACAGTACATGTTTGACTAGCATTATATGCCAGTTAAACGGAGGTATACTTTTGAGATCAATTATTCACATTCTAAAGAAAAAGGCCTTGACTATTTTAAACGCAGATGTGATGAATTCTTGGAAAGTGAAAAATGGAGCATGTGTTGTAACCTTTCCGACTAGATTTAAAAGCTGCATGGTGGGTATACCAAGAACTCTCTGCATTGTTTTTTATTTCTAGAAATCCTAAATTATCTAGCCCTACAAAAAAAAAAAAATTAAAAAAACAGAGCCACTGACGAACCTCGAAAGGTCAGTTACGTTGTGCCCTGGTTGAAGACACACGCGGGACAGCTTCGCACAGCTGACGCCGCCGAGCCAAGCGCCTGCTGGGTGGAGAGCCAGACGGAGAACTCACGGCCGCCTGCCTTCCTTAGATAACACAGAGGCCTGTTGCATAAGGACGAAGTGGCCAGCGCCAACGCTGAGTTAATATCTCATCTGCACAAGTATGCCTGGACCTGCTCTGCGCGTTGTTCTCATCCAGTATCAACAGCAACTCGTTATCTGAGATGTTTCGTGGAAATGCCTGGCAACCAAACACGAGCCGGGCGGGCTGACACGCCTGTCGCCGTGGCCTTCCTGGTCCCCCCGCTGGGACGGCGGCGCTGGCGTCTGCACCGACGGCCCTAAGGCAGCGACGGGTCAGACCGCTGGAGTGCCACCGAACTCCAGAGGTGGGCCCCGTGCTCGCCGCCGCCACCAGACAGATGGATGACAGGTAAAGAGGACAGAGTGGCAGATGATAGAAAGGCGACAGAGTTTCATTCAACAATGTCGCTGACGAAGGAGCAGGAACTAACGTTTCCAAATCTCGACTCCTGTGGCCCTTTTTTTTTTTAAAAAAAAAAAAAACACATTCTGTGGGACAAAATGGGACGTGTGTGAAGGTCATCGAGAGGAAACGCATTTGTGAAATGACGTGAGTTGCACGCTGAACGAGGCGCTGTTGTCAAAGACGACCACACGGTGACGGGAGAAAGTGGACGGGAGGCCTCCAGTACTTTCTAACGCAGACATTAACGAGATCTGCAGAAATAAAATGCAGTGCTGCTACTGTTCTTAAATTCTTTCTAATTTAGCAAATAGCAATAAGCAAGACACACACTAATTTTTAAGAGTGTAAAAAAAGTGTCCTGAAACCCAAAATTGGAGAACAGTTACTTCGAACCTCAAATATTATATATATTTTCTATGCCTAGAATAGACTACATGTACATTTTAGCATTAAAGGAAACCTTAGAACAAAAATCCTATAGACTGTAACAAGAAAAGCCAATATAATTCAAATATAGTTACATTTTAAAATTTTTTTTAAAGATTTAAGACGAAGAGTTTATAAAAATCAAGTCAGTAAATATATCTTTAAAATATTTGCCATGAAGGTGAAAAAGGGTCAGTATCTGTAACATACAGAGAATTCATACAGATCGATGTGAAGAGACAAATACATTTAAAGAAAAAAGGAGACGGGATGTGAATAGGAAAATCACAGTGTAGGCAATCCCAATGTCCCATAAGCAGACACAAAGACATTCACACTGACTACTCCGTGGAGATGCACAATCAGAGTGAAGAGGAGATGGCACTTGACCGCCATCAGACTGGCAGAAAGAAAAGAGCATCCTCTGAGTATTCAGAAGTCCCCAGCACTTCCTATTTCCGTCGTAGTCACGAACCTATCATTTATTCTCTCCCAGCTGCTGTGTGTGTATTTCTCACAAGAGACAATGCGGTGCGGTGGCCAACAGTGTGGCCTGCCGAGTCGGCCCGCCCGGGTTCCACTCCCGGGGCCGTCCCTCACTCAGCTGTGTGACCTTGGCAAGTAACCTCTTCCCTCTCAGTTTCCCCGTCTGTGAAACGGGGCCCACAGCAGCACCCGCCACGGGGCTGTGGCGAGGAGCGGGCGGGTGAAGACGCGTGAGGCGCCCAGAGCAGTGCCCGGCCCTCGGTGCTGCTGCGCTCGGAGGTGTTTTAAACTATTGATGCTCTTAGATTCCTTTCACCTACCTTCCCCACTGTTTCCTGGAACGATGTTATCTCAAGGTCTTCAGATATTTGCTGGATAAATACACGAATGACTCTCAGATGTGAGCAGTCTCTAGAGAAGGAAACTGCGGAGCAGGACTGTCATTTGACAGGGCCAACGGGCAAGGAAAAATCCACGGCTGATTTCACCTGCCGTTTCAACCTATTTGGTTAAGAGGGGAGAATATCTGTCTTAAACCCAGGCCTCTAGAGTACACAGGAAGGCCTCTCCTCTCCACTTGCAAAGATGAGCTGGACACAAAGAAAACAGTTTTAGGAGGGAATGGGCAAACATGAGTCATGTGAGGTGAGGACATTAGCTCCGGAGCCTTGTGACGCACATCAGCCCTTTTGGGAACACACAGCACGTATTCAACATAAACATTAACTGTATTCAATGACACATTTCTTCGAAGCACCAGATGAGATGCGCTTGAACCCTTAACTCGTCGTTGCCACCTGCCCGTTCTCTTGGGTGCCCTGTGCAAGCCTATCTAACGATGGTTGCATCTCTCTGGAGGTTTTCAGCGGTCTGCAGCCTCGCGGGCTAAGCCTGGAAAACGACGAGAACACCTGCCCCGATGCCATCTTTCCCCCCTTCTTCTCCGTCTCAGCTGGACCCCTCCCAACAG